>WAAG01070995.1:82851-280680 GCA_013390105.1 Tichodroma muraria | reverse complement strand
ATGGAGTCGCCACATTTAACGCATCCACTGCATCCCCTGTCTTTGACACATTCCCGTGTTCAGTAAATTCTTCACGTTCATGCTATCTCCCACAGTTAATATTTAATATTACATATATTTATTATATAATTCTTCACGTTTCCCGTGTTTAATGTATTCGCAGCAATGACTGGAGGAATTATTTTCCCGTCGTTTTCTTTTTCCGGAGCTCCAGAGCCTGCCAGGGCCTCCCTGTGAGGACGAGAACTCGCTCCCCCACCTGCTGCTCCAGAACTTCCGCTGTCCCTGTTCCTCCACAGACTGACTGAGCGCCAGCCAGGTTCTAACTGTTCCTGGGAAATCCAGCAGAAATATGGGAACACTTTTATTCCCAGGGCCGCAAGGAGCTGCTCTGCTGCGCGGCCTCGGGGCACCTGCATTGGTTGGGGTTTCGCTCGTTTTTCTGCATCACAAGAGCCAAAATCCAAGAAGTTGCTGTTGCTGCGGCCTTGGAAAGGAATCACGGGCAGTAAAGCTGTTCTGTTTTCCCAGATACACCCGGAAAACGCCACCAGCACCCAGCGCTGCCCTCACAGCGGCTGCGCGAGCTGGAGGGTGTGAGGCAGCACCAGGAACCTTCACCTGGATTTTTTAGAATAATTTTCCTCTGTGAGAAAAGGGCTTTCCAAAGACGGAGCCCTAGAGATCCACACAAGTCCACAGAGATCCATAGGAGCCCTATGCTGCTGTGGGGTCCAGCCCCATCTTCTCATCTCCTGGGAGGGTCCTAGGCCCTGCCCCAGACCCTCTTTTCCCATCTTCTCCTACAGACCAGGGATCAGTCCCTGACTCTCTCCCGCATCCGGAAAATATCCGCTTTCCCCATCAGCCCAGCCCTTTCCGCAGGGCCTGGTGCAAACGCCGCATCACCAGGGCTCCACGTCCTATCTGCTGCATCTGTGTCCTTAATGGATGTATAATATTTTACAGTAATTTCCTCATTTGTCATGCAATCAAATCCTTTGATCAGACACGGGAGAAATGTAAATATCAATTATTAACCAGCCCATTCTGGTCTTGCTTGACTGGATATTTTTTTTTTATTATTTTTTGGAGGAAGGAATTGATTCATTTGCAATTCAACTCTCCAACGCACTCTTAATTTGGATGCTTGCATTTCTGGATGGGCTGTATTTTTGAAAGGGGAGATATTTGATCACTAGAGCGATCAATGTTTCCATGTATATTTTATAGTGGAGAGATAGTTGTGTAGAAAAGTGTAAAATAAGTGGGGATTTTTAAATCCTGTGCGTAGAGAGCTGCTACACCATGGTTCAAAATCTCAGTAGCCAAATTTGCTGCTCTACAGTCATTTATAGCCCTTCAGAGCGTTGGCATGAAATGGAGAGGTGGCCAGGAAATTTCTGACAGAATACTTTTCCATCTGCAAATAGTTCTATTTTTTTTATTATTTTCTCGTGAGAGTGAGGCAATTTGTATAAACACGTTGCCTCAGGCAAAAAAGGCTTTGGAAATGAAAATAATAACAAAAAAAGTAAAATAAAATAATAAGAAAGATGAAACTCAGTTGCTTTCTTTTTGGTTTCCCATTTGGAGGTGGTTTTCCACTCAAAGCTTTGGAAGTTTCTGGTGTCTACATAGCCTGAAAAGTCAAGCTGGGCTGTGACACGCATTTGTCCTGGCATTTCAGTGTCCATGCTCTCCTGACATTTCCCTGGTGCCAGTTTTGCAGAAGGTAATCCCCATCCTTCCCCCCGAAATCCCAATTTTGGCTTAAAACTCAGGAAACTGGGAGCGCTCTCCTCTCAGCCAGGCTGTTTATTTGCTTTCTGGAGTTTTATTGAAGCTCTGAGAGTTGCATTTTGCAAGCTGTCTTCCTCCTGAAAGCGAGCAAGCTGCGCCTCTTCCTTAATCATCTGCTTTTGTTTGCTCGAAGGAAAATACCAAATATCTCATGACTTGCCATAAAGCCGTGAATGACTGCAGGGATGCGCAATTCCTGCCTGGCCTCATGACTAATGGGTGAGTTTTCAGGTGCACGTGGAGCCTGTGGAGATGTGCCCCAAATCCTGCCTGGTCTGGGGTTTTTTATCAATCTGCTAAAGCAGATGACAACATCTTCTCACAAGCCCAGCAGTGGCTGGCGCAGAGAAGCTTCTGCAGTGCTCCTGCAGTGTGCAATGCTCATGGAATCATGGAATGGTTTGGGTTGGAGGAACCCTAAACATCATCTTGTTCCAGGCCTGCCATGGGCAGGGACACCTTCCCCTGGCCCAGGCTGCTCCAAGCCCATCCATGTCTTACCCTGGATGTGATCCAGGCCCTGCAGACATATTTTGAGAGTCTTACCCAGTGTAATAAGACATGTTAATGTTGTTATCCCGGAAATCCAACACACACTTCCTATCACCTACATGAATAAATTCCTATCACCTAAAGGAATAAATGGTTTGGGCTTGACCTTGACACCTGAGGTTTGGGCTGGAGCCAATTTTAGTCCCAAGTTCTTTTCCAACCCTTTTTTGTTTCTGCTGGGTTTTAGTCCGTGTTAAAGCTGTGTGAAGAGCGAGTCTGAGCTGCAGCCTCTGTGCCCAAACACGGCCACTGGTGGGTTGTAAAAAAAGCTATTGATCTCCCTTGATGACATTTCAGTTCTTAACTGACAGTAGCAGCTTCAGCCCAGGCGCAGGGCGTGGTCGATCCCGGCTCATTCCCGGCTGGACAGGCAGGTGCCAATCCACAGACCCAGATCCTGCCCCTGCCCCTGTGCTGAGGCTAGGAACTGCTGCCACCACTTCTGCAGATGCCAAAGGGGTACAGATCTGTTCAATTTCCATTTCCTTTCGTCTCACCGGAAGGTTTTGGCAGGTCAGAACGAGCCCTGACCTCCAGAACCTGCCTTATCCATAACCTCTGGGAGAAGGTCTCAGCACCAGCTGAGAAACCACTTCAAAAAGCATATCCCTTTCTGAGCCTGGGGTCTTTGTGAGGCAGAAACTCATCTCCTGATGGAACTTATGGAGAAGTTCTCCGCTGCTGTCATCCCACTGGATCCTGGCTCCCACGCAAAGACAGCGAGGCTGAAGGAGCAGCAGGAAGGGTAAAGCCAAGCTCACCACCAGGAGCTTTAGCTCCAGCTTTGTGCTCTGTGCCTGGCTCCCAAGTCCTTAACACATTGTTTTCCAGAGAAAACCAGTGAGGGGTGAATTCCTGCAGAAGCACACACACGAGGGAGCTCCCTGGGCTGCAGGAACGTGTCTGAGGCACAATTACCCACCCGGGGCCATTTGCAAGGGAGGCAGATGCCTGCCAGGGAGGGGTTTTTGGGGTGGTGGTGCAGTGCAGGGACACAGTGCCATCCTCAGACTGGTTGCCAGCAGCGTGGCTGGTGCCTGGGGACTTCACTTGGGGTTAGAAGACAGGCACGCACGTGTCACACACGTAAGACACACTTTGGCACCGTCTGCTCCTGCAGAACAATAGTTACTCTTCATGTTAGTTCAGTTACAGATCAAATAATCTGAAAAATTCACAAGTGACTGCGGATACAAATTAACTTAACAAAACATTTTGAAAACGGCACAGTCCTGGGGAGAATACAAATGTAGCAGGCACCGGTGGGAGAGAAATCCAAGTGTCTGCACCGGAGTCCTCCCATCAACATTTTCCCCGCGTCAGATAACACAGAAAGCGGCTAAAGCTGGATGAAATGTAATAATAACACGATCCAAGATGGAGCGATGCCATATGGAAGCCCAGGGAAGTTTTCTCCGCTCTTTGCTCCGCTGATGTTTTTCAGCTGTGTCATTGGTACTTTGCTTTATCAAGAACATTATGGGCTGAGTTCTGTCTGTGCAGTGAAAAATGACAGGCTGAGGTTTGCTCTCTATTGCACCAAAGTCATCGGTGTTGCGGGAAGGTAAAGGACAGAGGTATTTGGCTTGTGGTCACCGTTTCATAACTGTAGAGTAAAAGCTATAAAATCTTGATGAATCTTTTGAGCTTTGCAGCCTAAATCAGCTCTTTGGTTTCCAGCCTGGCTGGGGGCTGACGTGGGTGCTGTGGATGAAGGCAGGAGCATCCTCATGCCCAGTGCCAGTAGTAACTTGTTACACACAGGAATTGCTCTCTTGGGGAAATCACCCACCAGCTGCTCCCCCTCCGGGGTCACTTCCAGCAGGGACGTTCCCAGCCCAGCTGCTCACTGGGGCTGCAGTTCACCCTCTGTGCCATGGTAGCTGGGTTGAGATCGGTTTTGGTGTGGGGAGAGGAGACTGTGGGATAAATATGGATTGGGCTAAATAAGGAAAAGCTGAGTGGGATGCTGCGAACAGCCTCGCCGCAGATGTAACCCACTCCATATGGAAGGTCCAAACTCACCCACGCTAGGGTTTGGCTTTCCCCACCATGAGCCAGAGCTGATGAGGGGCCCCAGCACAGTGGGGGGACCTCCCAGGGGGACTTCCCAACCGCCAGCTGGACCTGGTGCTTTATCCCCACCTTCTTGCTTCCCTTGGGCTTGTTCCCAAGCCATGCTCACTTTCCCCTGCTCTACACAGAAGGATCCCTGCAGGACTAAGAAAAATCAGTCCTAAGTCCCTTTCCCCACTGCACCCCAAGGTCCTGCGGAGCTCCAGGGGCCCCATTCCTCCTCCCCTGTACTCCAGGTTCTGGAATCACAGAACGGTTTGTGTTGGAAGTGACCCTAAGGATCCTCTCGTTCCAACCCCCTGCCATAGGCAGGGACACCTTCCACTGGACCAGGTTGCTCCAAACCCCATCCAACCTGGTCACCCCACAGAGCTGCCACCAAAATCCACCCTTTGGGCAGCTCAGCGGGAGCAGGAGCCACCCCCACTCCTGCTGCTGCGGGAATCATACTCACTCCTCATTAGACTCGCTCCTCCCCAGCCGGAGCAGGCAGCAGAGGCTTTTTGTCTGAATGAAATGAGAACAAAACTGGTTGGAACGGTGCGGGGAGATTAGTCATTAGTCATTTCGCCTTCTCCAGGAGCAGCCGCTAATTGAGGCGCTCAGGTATTGCTTCGGCCGGGGAGCTGACTCACTCCAGCCCCGGTGCTCAGACCCCCCTGCCGTGTTTACGGGTGTCACGCAGCTCGTCACCACTTTTGGTTTAGTCCTTATGGGCCCTGGAAACTGAAAGGGAAGGAAGCAGAAGAGAAATGGGCTCGTCGGTTCCAAAGGGCCGTGGCAGAACATCGCAGCTCGGCCAGACAGAGCCCGGGGCTGCCGAGCTGGAGGAGCCGCGGGGGGCAGAGGGGGTCCCACTGTGCTCTCCTCGAGGTGCAGCTGCAGATCCAGCCCCGAGGCTGTCACTAACCCACAGCCTGCTTCCCTCAGCTGGGGATCGCGGCCGATGGATGCCTGGTGTTTATCCAGCCCTCATTACCATAGCAGCTGTATCCCGGGAGGGGGGAGCCCGCCTGCAGCTCTCCATCCTGGCTGCTCTGCTGACTCAACCCTCACCGGGGTGTGCAGGGCCAGGCTCAGGCACCGAGGGCAGAGTAACGTCACCTCCCAGGGGGTGGCAGCTGGCTCAGACTGTCTGTGGGCATGAGCAAAGGGTGCTCCACCGTGACCACCTCCAGTGCCTTTGGTGCAGCAGAGCTCCCTGATGAAGCTGGTGCCTTGTTAGGGAGAAGTCCATCCAGAGGAAATGTGGGTGTGCACGTGTCCTGTAGGATCTACGACCTGCAACATGATCCTATGGCTAAAAAATCCAGCTCTGATCCTCAGGATTCCTCTTTGCAGGTCTGTGGCCTGTTGGAGTGTGAGAGTGTGGTGGAGAATCACTGTGCATGGGGCAGGGAGAGAAGCTTTTGTTTGAAGTGGGTTAAATTATCCAGAGTATAAAATAGGAAACAGTCTACAAAGGCTGAATGAGATGTGCCATATGGGAGTTCGTGATCCCTGTGCCAAACAAATGAGGTTTTAATGCTCTGCCAGCCCTTGGGGAGGAAGAGGCAAATTTATATGTTTATATTCCTTCCTTCTTCCTTCCTTCTTTCTTCCTTCCTTCCTTGCTCAAGCCCTGGGAACTGGTGAACAGTGAAGTGAAGGTTTCCCCATCCTGGAGGAAGTTTCTGCGTCCCAGAGAGCTGCAGGATGGGAGACAGGACCAACCTCTTTGCAAACAGCTCTTTTCCTAATTGAATTTCTCCCCCGCGTGGGTCCCGACGCTTTGCTTGTGCATGGGGGAAGCAGAGTTTAAAAGGGAATTTCTGTCTTTTATTTCCCTGCCAGCGCAGGTGGGTGGGCGGGCGAGGCAGTTGGAAGGATGTTTTCCTTTCGTTTTTCAGTCTCATTGGGCCGCTATATTTAGGCCAGTTTCTAATTTTCTGGGCTTAATTAATGAGCTGAAGTTTTTGTGCACAGGCGCTCGAACAGCTTGGGAAGTTCAGCCTGGTCACTGGGCAGGAAAAAAATTGTCTTTCTTCTCTGCTAGCACTGGGAAGTGACCTGTAGATAACCTCAGAGGAAACATCTCTGTGGGATCACTGGGACATGCTAGGCCTGACCCTTGGGCACGCTGTGCATGACACGGGTTTGTACATGTGATGCCACAGTGCCTACGAGCATGCTGACATGGGGCTGTGCTGTGTGTGCTCCCAGCACCCACCAGGTGCCAGTCCCAGGGACAACAGGTGCCCCCTGACACTGGGATATCCTCCCTGTGCCCCCAGCACCCACCAGGTGCCAGTCACACCAATACACCTGGATGCCATCAGAGGCACACAGGATGCTCTCTATGGCATTTATGAGCCTCCAGACACCTGCAGAGGTTTCAGTCTGTTTCCCCCGTTCTCTGGAATGGCTCTTGGATGCTCCATGGCTGCACACTGGGTACAAGCAGTCCTGCTCCTCCCCGGCACCCGGCCTGTGGCCATCGCTCTAATCATGTAAAAGGGTTTCAGAGTGCAGGGTGGCCGTAAATCTTTCGAGTTCTGAGCCCCTTTCCAGCTTCAAGTTGCCACCTGGATGCTTGCCAAATGGCTTGGCCGATTTTCCTACGGAGATGCCAGAGGCTCGTGGAGCAGCTCCGAAGGCACATTGTCCATTTGTCCATACCACCTGCATGGCTTTTCAGCATTTGCTGGGGTGTGATTGTAACCCACTGCCAACGGTGCAGGGTGCTCAGGGAGGTGGGTGCACAGCCCGGCCCACCTCCAGGGTCACCCAGCCGGGCTGGAAATGAGGACCCAGAGCAGAGCCACCCCTGGGATTTGCTAATTTTTCCCCAGCTGAGCTTCTCCTTGCAGCACCCGCGGGGTTAATGCGGAGGCCCTGCCTGCTCCCTACTTAACGAGCTCTGTCAGACCCAGCTCACCTGTCCAGATGTGTTAGGCTGAGCCGCGCCACGTCTGCCAGATGTATCCCTGCACCCCTGATACCCCCTCGCCGTCCCAGCGGGGCGCCGTGGCAGAGGCGGCGCTGCCCTTTGCACCCTCCGTCACCCCCGACCCCGGGATCGTCTGAAACCTCCAGGGAAATCGGGCTAAGACGGAAGGAAATGAGAACCGGAAGGGGTTTTGGTGGCGTTTATTTTGCAGTTTTCTTCCCTGGTGTTGCCTGATAATAACCACGGCATTTGAGGCTCGCTTCCCTCCTGGCCCCGGGTGAGGATGTCACCCTTCCCCGGCACTGCCGTGGTCACTGCCAGCGGGGCCCCACGGGCCGGGGGGACCCACCCCGCGCTCTGCACCCCCTGCCCAGCACAACTCTCGCACTGCTCCCGGTTTGCTCACTGGGAAGTAGCAGGGAGAGCTCTCAGCCCTGTTCTGATTGGGGGATCAGGGACAAAAAGTCTGGAAACAAGGTGTTTCTGAGTGACAATGGCGCAGACTCCCCCAGCTCCCCACGTAAACACGAACTCTGCCTCACTTCCCCTGGCACCGGCACCACCTTAAAATAGATCACCTTAAAATAACACCTTGCTAACCCCAGGCAGATATGTAGTTTTTCTTTTGCAGCAATCAGGAGGTTGTTTTATTTTCCAGTGTGAAACTATTTAGCTAGAAATAGGTGCTGGGAGAGGGGATTGATGGCACCAGAATTACAAACTGCACCTCGAAGCCAGTAGCTAGGTGGCCCCTGGCTGCCCCGACTGAGCAACCCCCAAACTCTTTTGAGCTGAAATCACTCAGATTTGTGGGCAAGGAGGACATTTCTGGCACAGGAGGTGCTATAGCAACCACGTGAAGGTGCTTGGAAAAAGCTGAGAGGGGAAATAAATAAAATAAAAGCATTGGTGGAAAGTAGAGTGATGGTAAAAGGAGGAGAGGAACAGGAAATCCCCAGGGTGGAACCTGGTGCCAAAGCATCCAGTAGTATTTCTCTTGGGTGCTTTAAAACTGAAAATTCCCAAAGAGTAGCATGATACAGGAAGGAGAAGAAGACTTGGTCCTCTTCCTGTCCCAAACTCCCATGTGAATTCCCAGCTCCACCTCCCCACAGGGTCTCTCTCACACCCTGTTCCCTCCCAAGCAGTGGGTACTGTCACCCCTCATCCCCCAGCACATCCAGCCTTGCATAACACTTGCATTATTGGGGCTGATCCTCCACCCTCCCAACTCCTGGTTCCAAAAAGGAACTGGAACTGTGTTCTTACTGCTGAAAGCTTGGACTGGCTGGTGCATCCCTTGCTCACGGGTGCTGTGATGTGCTGGGCCCGACCCTGGCCTCATGCTGAGCAGGTGGGAAAAAATCCAAACTCTGGCACCCGGGGAGCTGCGTCAGAGGGCTGGAGCTGCTGGATGCCCTGGCCATAGGGAAAAAAACCACCTTTTGATTAGAACTTCCTCCATATTACATTTGATTTTATTTTCCCCTTCCCCTCCCAGCCCTTCCTTTGCTGCCACAGTTTGGCAGGATTAATTTGAGATAAAGTTACCCTGAGTGACGGCCTTTGCTTTTGTGTTCTCCTTGTCTATTTTCCACCTCGCTAAACCTAGAAAAACTCCAGAGAAATTCTCCAGCTTCCAGCCTTGCCAGGGGGCCCCGGCTCAGCCGACACTCATCTGCCGTCTCCGCGTTCAACCGCGGAAAAAACCCACAACACCTTCTGACAAGGGTTATTTTTATTTCTAATGAAAAGCGAAGCCTGCTGTGCACAGGTGGAGTGGGACGGATGACAGGCGCCGAGGTGCACACATCAAAATGATTGAGGGCTCTTATTTCCCAGGGGAGACTCTTTTTGGGCGGTGGGGGATGCCCCTGATGTTTTATGGTTTTGCAGCCTGATTGGTNCTGTGGCTGCACCATCGCTCAAGCCTCTGGTTTGTGCTTTGCCAATCTCCCAAGCGTGGTGTCACTCCATGGGCATAAATCTGGGATTTGGTGTAAAACATGTGCCAGGGGCACGAGCGGGACCCCTGAGCCAGGGCTTGGTGTGTCAGGGCAGGGGCAGTACCTGGCTGCCCCCCCAGCAGGGCCCACGGTGGGTTTTCCTCCTTCATGCGAGGGTATCCTGACCTGGAGAGCTGTGTGCAGCCCTTAGCGAAGGATGGAACTAACTCGGTTTCATTAAGTGACCTTGAGCTCTGTAAGGGTCCAAAGTTGTACAGGGCTTGGAGCAACCTTGTCCAGTAGAAAGGGAAGGACTGGAACGATCTTTTAGAATGTCCAGGTTGTCCCTGGTGGGTTTCAGGAAGGGGATGGTGACACACAGAACTGGAGCTGATGCTGCTGCCCTCACTGTGCTCCTATCCTATGAGTTCAGTCAGTTACTGAGCTCTGTTATTACTTTTTTAACATTTATTTCTGGACTTGCGGCAATTATTTCTCCTGCAGGGTGGAGATTATTAGGATAACTACTCCTGTGGTTAGTTTAGATTAGTCTGAGATGGAGAAAGGCAGAGAGAAGGTGTTGCTTGGAAAGTGGTGTGTTTATGCATTGGAAAGGGCAGCTGGAAGAGAAGGCAGGGAAAGTCCTGCTGTCCCTTGAGGCTCCACAGGGCCACGGAGGGTACAGTCCCACTCCTTCCCAGGAAGGTGGACAGGGAGGCAGCATCCTGGAACGAGACCTGGAGAGCAAATCCCTGCTGTCACGGCCGTGCTGCTCAGCCACCCTGGGAATCTGCACACGTGAAGCTTCTCCACACAAGCCCTTGACCCCACCAAGCCAAGCTGCAGCTCTACTTGCACCCCAGGACGGCTTTCCCAGCTTACTGCCGGTCTCCACCCGCAGGCACAGGAGTCAGAGTGTGTTTGCTGACACTCCCCCCTCCCAGCCGCAGCCCCGGTAAATGCCCTTTCCACGCTCTGATCATCAGCTGAAAGCATTCCGCTCCAGGGCTCTGCAGTAATGAAAGGCACTGAACTTCGGGATCTCAATTAACTATAGCAAACGCTCCAGATCCTAGGAAAATGCTTTGCTCAAATTATATTGCAATAATAACATGTACGTCCATTTGCTCCCATGGATCTCAGTCCTGCTCCCTCTCACGCCCTGAGCTCCAGCCGTTTGTTCCCTTCCTGCCCAATGCACAGAGTCGTTCCTAATCCCTGGGCTCCTCTGCCTTCTCCCAAAACAAACCCGAGCCCCAATGCCACGTGGCACTCTACCTCTCGCCTGATAGATGCATTCCAGCTTCTAATGAACGATACCACGTCGTTCTAATTAATAAGCAGACGCGCCCGGTCCTTTGGCTGCCAACTCCCTTAATTGCAAGGCTGTCACTGCAGCAGTTGAGATCTTCACAGCTCAAAGGTCACACTCTGGGTTTGGGGGTAATCTGGGGAGGGGTGAGAAGAACCAGGATCTACAGCCTTTAAATAAGAAAATGGAATGAGGCAGTGATGGGGAAGGATCTGGGCACCTGCATGGTCACCACCACGATCACCATGTGTGACCACCCTGTCACCACACATGGCAGGGCTGGGGGGTTGCTGTGGGGGCAAGAGCAGGAGATGGGTTTGGTTTGCTTGGATCCCTGTGAGGATGGCTGGAGGAGGTGCCTGTGTGGGAGGTGTGGCTGCCTGCTCCGACGGGGATGGCAAAGCCCTGCCAGAGGTGTTACCCAGCCCTACAGCGCTGCCCTCCCAATCTCATCCAGCCTGCAGGAGTCTAATAAAACAAGTCCACACGTTACAAAATCAATTTCCTCTCTATTAATTTGGGTCTCTTAAGATTTATCATCGTCTTTCATCACCAGATTAAAAGCAATTGGCAAAGTCTCAAATAACCTTTTAATTCTGAACTGGAAGCCAAGATCCAGATATGTGGAGTTGTGTCCTCTGGAGGGGCACTGTCTGGACAGGATGGGGTCCAGCACCCCAGTTTGGGACTGAGCATGGGCATGCCATCCCTGTCCTGCCCACGGTGAGTCTCAGCCTCGCTCTTGGTCCATGATGGAATTAATTACAGTTCTCCCTCTGCCTTCAATTGAAGGCTGCACTTTGATATTTATGTTCCCAGTTGTGGGTTGTGGCCTTGATTCATTAAGATTTGCATAGTAATTGTTTTCTTCTAACGACCTGGGAGGATGGCACCGTGGGGAGACGCATCCTGCACACGTGGGTGGGCGGGCTGGGGTACAGACCTGTAACTCCATCACCAAAATGCCAATTTCTGCCCCAAAATGTGTTTGGCTTCTCCTGACCATAGCAAAGTGATTTGGGCCAGCCCAGCCATGTCCTTTCAATAATCCTTAAGATCTCCGTGCTCCCAGCCCTCCAGAGTGAGATTTGATCTGTGCTGCTTCCCCACAACCTGATCTCAGCTGCGTTCTGCTTTTCTAGTTTTTATTTATTTTCTTCTCTTTTTTTTTTCTTTTTTTTTTTTTTTTTTTTAAATAGAAGGCTTAAGCCTGTCCAGCTGCCTGACAGAGCAACTCCCAGGCTGCAATTTATCCATGACTATCACAGAATCCCAGAATGGATTGGGTTGGAAGAGACATTAAAGCCCATTCAGTTCCATCCCCTGCCATGGGCAGGGACACTTCCCACTGTCCCAGGCTGCTCCAAGCCCCATCCAGCCTGGCCTGGGACACTGCAGGGATCCAGGAGCAGACGCAGCTGGTCTGCTGGTCTGGGCACCCTGTGCCAGGGCCTCCCCACCCTCCCAGGGAACAATTCCTCCCCAGTACCCATCTGTCCCTGCCCTCTGGCAGTGGGAAGCCATTCTCTGTGTCCTGGCACTCCAGGCCCTTATCAAAGTCCCAGTCAATGGGTCTCCGAGCACAGGAAGGAGCTGGAGCTGCTGGACAGAGTCCAGGGAGACCATGGGATATTCCAAGGGCTGGAACAGGTGTGCACAGGTGTGGCCGTGGGCGAGCTCCACATTGCGCTGAGACCAAGCGGGAGCTGCCCCAAACCTGCAGGAGGGAAGGAGGCTGGAAGTGAATGCCTGCACAGCTCTGCACTGACAGGAAGAGACCGTTTAAACCCTGAGCAAAGGTTAATGGTATCCTGACAGTGGCAGGGCATTCGCAGTTCCCAGAGTGGGAAATTGTAGCTGAGTGACAGCTGTGAGAGCTGGACTAGCAGGGATGGGGCTGGGCTGGGAGGCAAATATCCAGGGACAGCAGCACTGTTTCAGCTGACAACCCAAAAGGTTATGTGGGGATGACAGATGTTTATTTGTATATTTTTCTGATCAAAGGAAGGTTATTGTTTTGGTTGGGTGAATGGCAATCCTTCTCCAGGTATGTTCTTCCTCCTGAGGGGCAGAGTGCAGAGAAAGGGCTGGAATCCAGCTCTGCTTTGAGTGAGTAGCAGCAGAAGAAAGAAGAGGATGATGATGGTGGTAATAATAATAATAATAATAATAATAATAATAATAATAATAATTTTGTTTTCTGATCTCTGTACAGCCCATCTGTTTGCAGTCGATTTTCCCTCCCAGGGCAGTGATGGAAATCTGACCAGTGATCTCCTGGTGGGGCCGTATCCAAACGGCAGGTGAAGAGTTCCCGGGCACGTGCTCACCTGTGGGAGCTGCTGGGTGGGTGCTTTCCTTCTCTGCCAAAGCAGAGGTTTGTCCTCCTGCTGCTGCTGGAAGTGGCCCCCAGGTTTCCCGGGAACACCCCACACTGAGGCTGGGGTTCAGGCTGAGCACAGTGACGCTGCCCTTGCAGGTGGCACCAGAGCTCAGCTCACATCTTAAGGGAGATCAAAGCCCTGGGTTCAGTATTAAAAAGAGCCACCCCACCTCCCCCAGCATCAGCCCTTTGCAGCCCTGTCCTGCTTTTCCCCAGGCTGGCTCCTGCCCTCCTTCCACCCTCATTAGACACTCTGCAGCTTCTTAAGCTGTTCCTCTCCAGCATCCCGTGGGATCCAAACCAGAAATGCCTCTTCTTTGAAGGGCCTACACCAAAGCCTGTATCAAGCTTTGAACCTACCACGTGTCCTTGCCTGGAATAATTCATGTTAAACATTTGCTTGTAGTGGTGTGGGGGCCAGAGCTCCCCTTGCTCCTGGGCTGTGCCAGGGAGCAGGGAAGGAGTGGGAGCATCTCCAGTGAGTTTGTGGGATGGCTGTGGGTCTGCAGAGCATTTCTATTAAAACAATCATTTTGGCAGATAAAATTCACTGTCAAAGCTGTACCAAGTGTCTTCCACAAGTTATCGGGGCTGGGGGGTGGGAATAGAAGAGCAGCAGAAGCAAAGTGAGAAGAATTCAATATTTCTGTTTGTTCTTACCCAAATAAATTGAGATGTATTTGTGGAAGTGTCAGAGAAGCCCGCAGGAATGATACTATAAAATAACACAGCTGCTTCATGAGTCTATGACAGACAGCACAGATTAATGTACCGGCGTTTTTATGGTCTGTTAACAACTGATATGGGTTTTAAATATATTATCTCCCATTGTATTGTCTGTCATTTTAAAAACTGCTCATGTCTATTGTGTTTGCTTTTAAGAGGTGCTTATGGAACAATCAGCCAGTCGCTTCCCGATCTCTCCCTTCCCTACTTCCTAGATACATCATTATCTCACCCTCTTTCTCTCTTTTTTTCCCTAGATAGTTTTCCCCCAGCACTTTCATGGGCAATTTATTCTAAAACCTATCGAAGCCCCCTCATGTTCCTTAATTTCAGGAGCTTTAAAAAGCTTTTCCACCTTCACACCTGGTTATCAGTGAAATGTGGGTGAGCTGGGGGAGTGGTCAGGCTGGAGTGGTGATGGGGCCAGAGGGGCTGGAGGGGTGTGGAAGGGGAAGGTGGGTGCCTGTGCCACCCTGGGCTGGGACGTGGGGCATCCAGGGCTCCAGGCATCTTCTCTTCTGAGCATGGGGAGGGGGAAGGAGCCAGCAGCGAGGTCTGTGCTGGGACAATGAGAGGATGGGCTTTACTGAGCACCTAGGAGGACATGTAGGGTTCTGAGGTGTGGAGAAAATCCTGCATTGTCTCTCAGTGTTTGGTGGATGAGCAAAACTTGGGTTTTCTTTTTGGCTGGGACTTGGGGAGAGTGGGGCTATGAGGGACAGGGCTCCTGGATGCCCCAGCAAGGAGGATTTCAAGCCAGACTCCCCTCAAACCTTCTCAGTGATCCCTTCACCCAGGAAATGCTCCCAGGCAGAAGCTCCCCATGACTTTGCCTTGGCCACTTGCTCCATCCCTGTCACATCTGGCAGTGGAAGATGTGTCACCTCCTCCCTGTGGCCAGCTGTGACCAGCAGCATCCTCTGCCACTGCTGGTGACCCCCAGCCCACCCTGGGCCCTGCACAGCTTCTCACAGGGCAGATCAGCAGGATCCAGGACTGCAGATGGCTCTGCCACAGACAGAGCCAGGAGGAAACATCTGGACCCTCCCCTGGCATCTGGCACGGAGCAGCACTTCCAGCTGAGCACATCAGCAGTGGAAAACACTGCCCGCTGTCCCCCCAAGCCCCAGGGCCATTCTCACACCCGTGGAGTGACATCATGACCAGAGATGTTCAAAACCTACACTGACTCATCCCCATCCTTCATCTTCAGCCCTAAAAATGTCCTTTTCCTCCACTTTGCACCCCTTAAAACTGGGCAGCCCCAAAACAGCTGCAGGGTTCCTGTGGGAGCATTGCTGGGGCAGTGAGGGGACGTAATGGATGTGTGTTTGTGTCCATAACTTTCTCAAAAGGCTTGAATTGCTGTATTTGGAATTATATTAGATTGCAAGAACAAAGATGCCCTTTTGATGCTTTGTAGCAGCACTGGAGATAATGAAAGGAGAGGAATTTTGATAAGGATGAAAGATAGCTTCCTTCAGCTTCCCATGGCTGATAAAGTGCTGCCCAGATGAAGAGAGTTTAGAATTAAAAGCACCACAAAAGTAAAACAAAGTAAACACTGCCCAGCGCCTCTCTAACAAGATAAAATTACACCGTGGAGAGGAGACAAGCAGGACAATAAAGAGAAACACTCAACACAACACAGGAAGGACAGCAGGAATTTGAGATGGGAACAGAGGCACTGGGAGCTGCGATAAGGGAAACAGCAGCCCGGAAATGTGCTGAAGGTGTGAAGTTTGGGCTCCTGCATCCCTCACTGCCGTGCATGGCAGCAAAGGGAACGGCCCCTTAATGCTGTTGTGAGGATGGGATTGAGAAAAGGTGTGCCAGGGTCACCTCCTCGGCATGTGTCAGCCAGGTGGCAACGGGAAAGTGTGGATTTTGCAGGACTGCTGCTGTTACTTGGTGTCAGAAGTGCTGGGTGCGGCTGTGGAGCACAGCACTGGGAGGAGGCAGCTGGGTCCAGCAGAAAGCCCGGCCAAAGGAGATCCTGCAAAGTGATGGCCAAGAACCTTCTGGAAAGGGGTGGCCAAGAACCTCCTGGAAAATGGTGACCAGAGAGCTCCTCACTGGTAGCAATGGCTCAGGACCTCTGGGAAGCTCAAGGAGCTCCAGGGTGGGGACGGTGTGTCCGAGCCCGGGGCCGGGGACCGGCTTTGCTCCCCGCTCTGCTCCAAGCTCGCTGCAGTTTTGGGCCTGCACGTTCGGGCCTGCACGTTCGGGCCTGAACGTTCGGCAGCTGCTTGGGCCTCGGGTGGGCGTGGCCAGCGCTGGCCTTGCTCAAGGCAGTGCCCGTGCTGCCATGGCAACCAGGAATGCAAAACTGCTGCTTAAATCCCCAAACAAACAAATCCCCACCACCACCAAACCCAAGGTATCCTCCTCACCTTGCTCCGCACAACCTGTTCTCCCTCCTGGGAACTGCTGAGGAGCTGGTCCTGCCTGGTGACACGCTCACACCAGGGGTGTACCTGTGGCACCCCTGCTCCCCATGTGTCGGTCTCCCCAGGCCTCAAGCAGATCGTATTGTGAGTGCATTTATCAAAATAGCACCTTTCCCCCCCATGTTTTGCACTTCCCCTAGCGCAGAGAAGTAACCACCTTCAGTGGTTACTTCACCTCAGTGACCACTGAGACACTACAGTTTGGGGTGTGCTCCTTGCTTCGAGAGGGGGAAAATACCCCCCCAAAAAAATGAAATGGCCACTGACACCCAGATCGAGCCTGTCCTGTCCATGTTGCCCTGGCAGGGCACAATGTTCCATCCCTGAGCTCTTCTGAGGGCTTCAGGCTGCCCTTGAGCGTCCATGTGAGTGATGCACCCTGGCAGTGTGCTAGTGCATGTCCACACCTGCAGGACCCTCTGACCCTGCACACAGGAGGAGCTCAGGACAGGAATGCACCTGGGGACACCATGGAGCATGTGACAGGTATAGCTACAAGTTTTAGGTGTTTAGTCTGGCCCAAATCTGGTGTTTATATACATGACAACTTCTTGTTTGCCTGAAAATTGAGATTTATTTTTATAACAGGAAATACTCACCTTTTCACCTTCGTCAATACTCACTGGCTGGGTTAAAATGCCCAGCTCAGGCGAAGTCAGGCTGTGTGGCTGTTGTCATCTCAGCAGCCTGGATCAGATCTCCCAGAAAAAAAAACATGTAGGAGGCTCCAGGGCTGCTCTGGGAGCTGCAGTAAGAAAGTTTAAACTGATATGAGTTACTCCCTTGGGAATCCTGGTAATTCCTTATGAAAGAAATCCTAAGAGATGCTTGTAATATTTAATGGGGATAAGAAAACATGGGTGTCCATAGAAATGATCCTGCAGGGAAAACAGCCCATCTCCTGTAGGAAATGAATCTGTAGAAATGCTGGAGGATCATGAAGATCTAATTATATTTCCTGAGTATTTTAAAACCTGGTGGGGTGAAGTGAACACGGAGAGTTTGCCTTTAATTGAATGAAGCTTTGGAAGAGAAGGTGGAGCAGTGACAAAGTGAGCGCTGGAGCCAGAGCATCCATCAGTCTGCAAGGAGGATGATTTGTGGCTGAAGGACTCTGCAGTTATTTTAGGCAGCTTTTAGGGAAAGGCCTCTGTGAGGCCCCCTGGGGTCATCCCATCTTCATTGTGACAGTGGGAGGGTGATTTCTCCAACCCCCTCAGGGTGACACATGATGCTCCAGATCATCCCGATGGAAAAGGAGCCAGGACCTCACTTTTGGTGGAAAATGGGGCAGTGTGGGGATACCTTGCTGTCCTGATTTAAAGTCCTCTGGTGGCATTGGACAGGTCTCCTTGGGATGGGAGGACATCGGGGTTGCTGCAGGGACAGTCATGCTGCAGAAGGGAAATGTGATAAATGTTTTCAAAGGCAACTTAGAAGAAAAGTTCTGAGCAGATTATAGTTTAATCATTTGATCTCCCAGGTAAATATTAACACTGGAAAGCCATTTGTTTTATATTCTCCAAATGCCTGAAGTGTTCCCAACCAGGCAGGATTTAAACCTGTTCCTATCAAGCTCTGGAATCTGCTATCGGTCAGTTCCTGCCAGGATCAGAAGCAGAAGGACACGACATGGGCTGGTCCCAAGCCAGCCCTCGACCTCTGGGATCCAGGGGAGTCAGGGCACAGAAAACTGACCAAGGTCCATCTTGAGTTGGAGCTGCTCTCTCTGTGTCTCCGTGTCTCAGGATGCAGGGCCAGGGGAGATTTTGCTGCACCTCTCTCTCTGTTTTGGGTGCGTTGCACTGGGAGGACCATTGGTGTCCTCACTGCTCCTGCTGATGCCAGTCCTAAATTTTGTGGCAGGGAAAGGACACCTGGGTCTCAGCCCAAGGGATCAGCATGGTGGGGAAACCATCTCCATCCCCTGTCTGCTGTGCACACCAGGCTACAAAGCCCTTGGCAAACCCCTACGAGGCCAAAGCAAAGGGATCAGCAAAATAATGATCACAAGAGAGGAATCCTGAAGAGAGGGACTGAAACTGCTCCTGGAGAAAAGTGATGCCTCCTTTGGTACCCATCTCCTCCTCATCCAACCCCACGCTCCCGTCACTCCCAGTGATGGCATCAAACAGAAAATTAAGTTATCAAAACCTTTCTGCACTGATTTCTTCAGACTTGTCTCCTGAAGTCCCCATGTGCTTGAGAACATGTGAAAATACAGAGGGAATAAACAGCAGAAACAGTCTAAACAAGCCCAAACAGATTGGAAACCTCAAATCTCACAAACCTTATGCAGCTTCACGCTTCAAATCACCTTAAGTATTTGCAGCACGCACCAGGATCTCCTTTCTATCATAATTAAATACGTCTGTCTCCGAGCAAAGGGAGGAGAGCTTGGAGGAGTTGTCACCATCCTTAATCTCAGCTGCCATTCCTCAGCAGCGCTGTCACGGCAGTTTCAAAACAGGGGCTTGGGGTAAAAAGTATCTTCCAGGACAGACTTCGAGAAATATCCCATCTTTGCAGTCTGCCTTGGTGTTTAAAAGCAGGGTGCATCCAGCTGGGGGAAGTGCAAGGTGGAAGGAGAGCAGGAGGAGCATTTTGTAGAGTTGGGTTCCCCTGGCTGAGTTGGACTCCTGGGCACCTTTGGGAGCCGAGGAGGGTGGAATGGTGGAGGATGTGTGAGCACGGGGTGCTGAGCCCCCTCCACCCATGGCTGGACTGGGCAAAGAGCCAGCCTTGTCCACCTGGCGGGAAGCTCCAAGAGGAGCTGGAGGCTGTGCTGGTGCCTGCTCAGTCCTAGCCCTCGGCAAAAGCTCCCCAAATCCTCGCACCCACCGGGCTCCATCCCTGGGCAGGATGCCCCAGCCCTGGGCACTCCCGTGCCCTGACCGTGCTCAAGCCTCGTCTCCTCCTCCGCGGGGGTAGAGGGTCCCGCCGGGGGAAGGCGGCTCTACACAGCATTTTCACTGATAAAAACGGGGCTGGCTCTGAGTGAAAATGCCACTGTGATTCCTCCAAATGGAAAATCAATAGGAGTCCAAAATTAATTAACCGTGTCTGCAGTTGGGGCAACCAGTTAAATAAAGCTGAATGAAGCTTTTCAGCCCGCAGCTGGGGCAGGATCCACCCGTCGGATGCGGCTTCCTTTGACCATCCTCCTCCATCGATTCCCCTCTCTTGCAGCTCCCCCTCCATCCCCACTCCCACCGGGAGATGCCGGCGAGTCTTTCCAGGGGGAGCGGGCCAGAGAGCCTCACCATGAGCTGCTCAAGGTCAGACCGACTGCTGCTTTCCGATGGGGCGGGCTCCAGAGAGTAAACAATAATTAACCTTAAATTAAAACTGGTTGTAATCTTTGATTACCCGCCTGGTTCTGCGATGTGCCAAAGCCCATTTTGTTTCTGGTTTCCTTGGAGATACCACCCGGTCTCCCCACCCCCTTCCAGCTCTGCTCCAGCTTTTCTTTTTTTTTTTTTTTAAAGCAGGTTTAAAAACAGCTATTAGGAGAGCTTGTTAATCATCATCCCAGGCTGCTAATAGCACTCTGTCCACGGTTAATCACAACGAGCTGCAAGGATGCTGCAAATGCTTTCAGTGGAATAATTGCCTCCCTGTTCCTTCCCTTCGCTGCATCCCCTTTTCCTTTTATGCAGAATTCTCTTCTCTACCCAGGTTGGGAAATTTGAATGCAGTATACTTCTGGCTTTTTGGATTTTGGCTTGGCTGGTGGTGACACCCTGACGGAGTCGGGGAAGGGCTGTGCCCTGCTGGGACCCTGTTTGAGTTGCAGCTCGGCAGCCCTCGCACATCGGGTACGCAGCAAGAGAGGGGGATTTGGAGCTGTGTCCTGGGAAAGGCAGGGCCCGAGCTGGAGATAAGAGGTCCCAGGAGATGTGGATGCTGTTAATAACCGGCTACGGCTGCAGCCTCCGCCTTTTCAAACCTCCGAGGAACTCCTTTTTCACCCCCCAGTGCCCCGTACTTCAGATGCGCTGTCAGCTGCACTCTGAGCAACCTCCGCTCGGAGAAAATTAGTGGAGGGGGATGAAGCGGGAGATAACGTACGTGATCCTGGCTGGCTTCATCTCTCGGGCATCCTTCTCCCTCTGGAGCTGCTCCAGCTTCCTGCTGCTGCAGGTGGAGGAAGCTTTGGCCTCCCAGGTCTTAAATTTGTAAATCAGTTCAGCACATTATTTTTTTCTGAGTTAAGCAGTTGCTTGAAGTCTTCCCTGTACAAGCCCAGGAGATCGGGCTGGTGCTGTAATAAATAAAGTTTCTGTCTCGGCATCCCGAGAGGAGGCGGAGGTGCAGGCGCTGTGGGGGGAGGGACCCCGGGGTCCCGTCCCCAGCAGCCCCGGCCGGCAGCGATCCCATTTAGCGGGGTTGGAACCGCGACCCACCCGCGCGGGGCTTAATTGCGGCTCTGGCTGCTCCTGCTGAAATGACAGATAGGGGACAATTCTGCCGGTTGACAATAATTGTTCTCCTAATTACAGCAATGACATTTACTGGAAAGCCACTGCAATCCCATTACCTCCTTATGCTAAATTCTGTGACTTTAAAATTGCATTCCCTGTCTCCTCCTCGTGGTGTTTATTCCTGTGGATACAGGCGTGTTCACCTGCAACACGGGGGCCATGGATGGTCCTGGGGGGCCCTGAGAGAGATGTTACTCATTTGGGTTTGGGTGAGGCTTTTTGAGGGGGATTGATACTTCTTGCCTGTCTTCTCCTGCATTTTTTAACCCATCACATGGATGGGGGATGCTGGAATATTCAACTGGCTGCGGAGGTGACAACATCGAGGCACTGCCACCCCAGAATTAACCCATTGCATTAATCCATCACCCCCAGAACAGCAGAGGACTCCAGGCAGAAGTTTGACAACAATATTTCTTTTTCTGTATTGCAGGTAGCTCCCTCAAACCTGAACATCCTCATTCTCCCCCATCACCAAGAGAAAGGTGCCTGTAAATAGTTAATTTTTAAAACCCTTAATATTTTATAAATGGTTCTAATGAGCCAATGTTCTGTTTTGTTTGGCTGTTTGTGTCGTTAAGTCTGTGAACAAGATACTTTAATTTAATGGGTCACCCTCAAAAATATCTTTTAATAAAGCACTATAGCTCTTCTCTGGAGAGCCAGCATTTGGTTAAGCTGGATAAATTATGATGAAGATGATGTCTTTCAATAGCTGCTTCTTTCCCCTCTCTCCTCTTCTCTACTTGCTTCACACTGAACCAGCTCAAGTTAATTATTTAAAAGGGAGGAAACTCTAATTTTCAGGATTGGGAAAGCTAAAGTAGGGTCATGCACAAGAGCTGTGCCCTAAAGCTGGACTACGCTCCCAGACCACCAGCATGGTCATGTCTGAGGTGGGGTAAAGAAAGGGCTGAAATTCGGGCACAGAACCACTGCAGAGAAAGGTCCCTTCCCTTTGTAATTGGAGAAGTCAAAGGGGTTGGCCCATCTCCAAGGCAGAGAGGAGCAGGAGCACCATTTCCTCTTTGAATTATTGTCCTCCCTTTCTGAAATAAAAAACAAAAAGAGAAAAAAAAGGCTTTTTCTGTCTCCAGGATGACTGCTGGGAGGTGATCATTTTTCTTTGAGAAACTGAGGCTCCCTTGTAAAACTTATGGAGAAATAAGGTCATTTGTCAATTCAAGTCATTGTCTTCCATACATAAAAAACATGGCAAGTGCAGCTTTTGTAAAATCTAAATTGAAAGTAAATAGCGAGCGGGCAGTTCTTGGTGATAAAACCTCCCATTCTGTAGATTTCTGGTACAATATTTATTTTATCCTCTTTATAACTACAAGGGCTGTCTCTGTGTGTTATTAAAGTAATGCATTTGCTTAACCTGCACTTAAATTCCCTCCCAACCTTCCCTGATTGTACATCTCACTGCTACATGTTCCCAGCCTGCTGGTCTCAGCTGGACAATTATATTAACTGCTCCTATTTGCAATTACTATGAATCATAAAGCAAGTCTGAATGGATTGTTTTTCTTTATTGAAAATGTTTAAACTTAATGCATCGCAAATGTCACAGCCATGGGGCTGCTCCTCGGCTCTTTGGGAAGTGCCTGGCTGCTGATGGAGCATTAGGGATGAAGTTTGTCATTTCCTCCCTCTGCCCAGCCCTTCCCCTGCAGTGCTGAGTGCTCCAGGCCCGGCTGGAATGACCTGGTCCAGTGGAAATGTCCCTGCCCATGGCAGGGGGTGGAACACAATGAACTTTTCTCAACCCAAAGTATCTTGGGATTCTATGAATACACTGCACCAAAAAAAAACCCAAACCCACAAGCGGTTCCCTTGATATCTCTGATATCAAAAAAGCCCCCTTTCCAAAAAGCCCACAGGTGCTGTCAGTGAGCTGAATTCAGAGGAGGCTTGAGCCTGAGCTCGTCCTACATCTCTTCCCTTGGGCTGCCTGCAAGGTAGAATATTGTGCTGTAGAGGTGCTCTCCTGGGAAGTTTGGAAAGCACCTGGGACAGGCACAAGGTTACAGGCTGCAGCCACAGGGAACAGTCCTGCTGCTTTCCAGGTTTCTTCCAGATGTTACTCAGGTCTACCCACTTCATTTGGGGTTTCCCTTCAATATCCCCCCAAGGTGCTCCACCCCGACTTGGGAGGACAAAGTTTTGGAGGTTCCTGAGGCTTGTGCATATCTTGGGTGTCTCTCGGCGCAGGGGCAGGTGAGTTCCAAGGGGATGATGGATTTTGTCCAGCAGGAATTGGATGATATCCCACAAAGCACTCTCATTCCCGCAACTCATCTTGCAGCCTTCAGCTCTACTTCACTTTTTTTTTTTTTTCTCAGTCCAGCCAGGACAAATTCTCCTTGTGCTGTGGCTCTGGGGTGGTTCATGGCCCTGGATTGTGCTGGTAAGGGAATGGAGGTGACCTAAACCCATGGAAAATTGGGAAAGATAAGAACACTTCTGGTTATGGCAGGGCAGGCAGGGCTGTGGGAGTGGAGGGTTGAGCTTGGACAGGGCAGGTTGTGCCTGTGCCTTGCCTGACAGGGAGCTGTGCTTGGAGAACGGGCTAAATGAGAGGACTACGCCTTGATTTCTTAATTACTGTGTTTTAAATGTCACTGCAGGGAGGGCTGTGCCACTTAGCTGAGAGAGCCAATGAGCCGAGCACAGATGGGCCTGACCCAAATCCTGACCCCACAGCTCGGGGAGGGTTTGGATCCAGCTGAGATCTGTGTCTAGCTTGCTCTGTCACTGTTGTCTTTTTGTTTCATGGAGCCCAGGACACGAGGCTGATGATCCAGCTATGAGGAAAAGCTTGGTCCACTTGGGAATGCTGCTCTTGGGGTGGGACTGGGATGTGTGTGGGACATGGCCCCTTCATCCTGTGGCCTCATTTCATGGAGGAGCAGCAGGGAAGCTCTGGGCTGGGCTGGAGATGTGTGCAACCCCTTTGTGTCCCCGAGGAGGCTTCAAGGTTTGACTTTCTGCATCGAGGATCTGCATTTCTGACACCACAGGACTTGCACCGAGGTGGAGCCACGCCAGGCCTGAGCATCACGGTGGGTAGAGCTGCTCCTCTGAGCTCACTCTTGCTTATGCCACAAACTGGGAGTAACTCCAAGGACGTGGGAGAGGTTGGACAGTGGAGAGCTAGTTCAAGATGAAGCAAGGCTGGCTGAAAGCCAAAGCAAATCCAATTTTCCTTCCACCCCTGAGACAGAAATTTGCGGAGCTAAGTTCAGATTCAACTTTGTGTTTTGGTTCAGCTCGAAGTGCTCCCTCATTTTTAGTCTCAACATCATCAAAGTCCCCTTAATAAGATTTGTATCTCAGACACATTCCTTTGCAGCGTGTTGCTAATGCATCCAAAATGGCAACATCCCACATCCCATAATACTTGCAATTTTTAAGGAATTATATGCTTTTCTTTTTTTTTTTTCTCTTGTTTTTAAATCGCTTTTTAGGTCCAGACAGAGCAAGACAGCAGCAGAGATGGAATCGATAGTACACAGAACTGATAGAAATTACCCAGCCTTAAGAAACTTCACGCACGGCTTCCTATTGCAGCCGTACATCAGCCCCAGACAAACGGAGAAGCTGCTGGGAGGCGGCCAGGACGCGCTGGTGCTGGCTGAGATAGGGTGGTTGTTAAAAGGGTTACACACATGACGCAGTCCTCATCTTTTTCAGGTGGTTTGGTTCCCTCCTATGCTTTTATTGTGTTCCCGGTGGTTGTGGTTTGTAGCAAGAAATCTTTCCCCAGAAAATCCTGCCAGAAGTCGCTGTGTTCCTATTCACTGATTCCTCCTCTTGGGGCTGGGCTCTGCTCGGATGCAGAGTCCCTGTGCCCACCCTGCTCCTGGGTATTCGTGACAGTTCTGGAGGGATTAGTGTTAAATTCTCACCCCAAAATGTGAGCGTCCATCTCCTTTCAGCAGCTGCAACATCCTCCATGCGGGCGACAGCCACAGAATTAGGTCCCTCTTCCCCTTCCTGGGGGAGACGTGGGAGAGATCAACACACCAAAGCAATTAAAAAATAATAATCACAGACCAGTAGAAAAGGAAAAAGCATAAAAAGTGGGACTAATTTTATGACGAGAAATGAGGCTGTAAAACCAGGAGCAATTAGAGCACAAAGGCAATTAAACCATTTCAAAAGGCTCAGTGAAATTTATTTACTTCTTCCTGTTGTTTTTTTCTGGGAGGCTTTTGGGGACTGGAGACCTCTTTTTTTCCCCAGTGCTGATGGGACCTGGCACCAGGAGTTTCCTTTTCGCCTCCAGAACTTAACTCTGTGTTTCTGGAGTTTAATTTTTTTTTTTTTTGAGGAATAGAAAAAAAGGCAAGTGCTTCTCCTGGCAGTGCAGCAGCAGGAGCCATCCCTCAGGGAGCAGAGCTGCTCATGAAGGTTTGGGTCACCTGCTCCTCCCAACACCTCTCCAGGCAGAGATTTGAGGTAGTGCTCCTCCTCACAAGGATGCATTTCCAGGGTCAGGGAAGAAATGCACCATGATGGGGGCAGGGCCTGGCACAGGGTGCCCAGGGAAGCTGTGGCTGCCCCTGGATCCCTGGCAGTGCCCAAGGCCAGGCTGGATGGGGCTGGGAGCAGCCTGGGATGGTGCAAGGTGTCCCTGCCCATGGCAGGGGTGGCACTGGATTGCTTTAAGGTCCCTTCCAAGCCAAACTATTCCATGATTTTACAGGTGATGGTGGGGGGTAGAAGCTTCTGTGAGTCTCCAGGCCATGGGTTGTGCCAGGTTTTTGGCTCGGTGTGTGCCTGGGAGCAAAGGTGCTGGGCTGGAGAGGAGGACGTGGATTCAAACCCTGGCGGTGCCCCAGGGTTCCTGAGGAACATCAGGGAAGTCCTCTGGTGCAGCCAGGGCAAAGAGACTTCCCTCACGGAGAGCACTGGTATCCACATCAAACACCCCTGGAAAGGTGGCCTTGAGCCCCCACCACCTATTTTAGGCATCTCATTACCTAAGTTACAGCACCTGAAGCGCATCTCCGGATCTCACCCTAAATCCCGGGAAACTCAATAAGTGCTCACGTTATGATGATGAGGTGCCTATAACTCTCTAAACATGTCTCTCTATATATCTCCATATTCACTTACAGGATGAAACCAGCTGCCTGCAATATTTATTGCTGTGTTATCGATGCTCTGTGTTCCTGCAGGGGGGCAGGACCCAGCCCTGGGTTTTTTTTGGCCTTGGGGCAATGTGAAGTCCTCAGCTCTCTTCCACAGCCTGTGATTGGAAATCTTGTGGAAGATTTGTGGAAAGTCTCAAAATGGCAGTCTGCCCCCAAATTTCCCTCTTCAGCTGTGTTAAATGGGAGCACTTAAATGCATTTTGTGGACAAGCAGATGGACTGTCCCTACTCCCAGCGAGTTCAGCAAGAGAAACTGGGGAAAACGTCATTTCCACGTTTTAGGACCACAGTGAGATTTCTTTTGTGAAATTGCAACTTTATTCAACTTGAAAATTACCTTGAAAAGCTCGAACATACTCGGTACTTCACTCTCCTTCTCTGCAAAATGGGTCAAACCGCTTGGAGTGGGGAGACCTGGCTGGGAACATCCCTAGGGCCCCCAGGGCACTGCTTTATCACCCTGATAACGACCCCTTCCACCGCGGTCAGCAAATTGCAGCCACTCTTAATGGCAAAGAGGCAACATAAAATCCTCCTGTTTATTGCAGTCAAACCCCGTCCTCTGCAGCACAAACCTGATGTCCTGACTTTGGCAGTTGCCTTCCAAAAGACTTCTCGCTGCTGCTGAAGATGCAGAGGTTGAAAATGAAACCCCAGTCATGAGCACTGGTGATGCTGTAGGAGATGCTCTCTGGGGTGGACACACGAGGGTGCGTGCCCCGTTCCAGATCCATCAATGATAAGTGATGAGGTGTTTCATGAAGGAAAAATTGCCCCGAATTTAGAGCTGTGAGCTCACAGCCAGCAAAGAACCTGCTTCGTTTCTTGATGCCCAACCTAAATTTGTCTGAACCTCTCCTGATTTCTCCAGATGATTTCCAGGTTCATAACTAGAAGGAAATTAGGTTTTGAAGAGCCCGTAGCCTGAGATTTATTCCATTTCTGTTCCCTTTGAATCAGGCACCATCAATAGTCATGGTGTGTCACAGGGTATCTAAATTACAACGCACCATTTCAGCTGCCTAATTGGATGAATGAATTTTTGAGAAAATTAATGAATGGTGAAGAGCTCAGTTTTTAGTCTTTTTTTTTCCCAGTTTTTTTTTTCTTCCCATGCAAATTTCTGCCGATGTAAATCAATTGTCTGCGCTTGCAATTCATGAAGCGTCGAGGGGATCCCCACAGCTTTCCCAGCTCCCTCGTGGCTGCCTTGGGAACTGATGGATAAATACAGCCAGCCAAAAATTTTGATTTGCTGGAATAGCTTTACAGATGGTTCTTTGGGGTGTTTTTCCTGCTCTTTTTCTGGCCCACAGAAGGAGGATCTGCCTCCTCCCCCAGGACCAAGGGTGGGAGCGAGGTGGGTGCAACGAGCTCGGAGCTCAGTTCATTGCTTTGGGCTTTTGCCTGGTGTAAAGTAACAGACCAAGTGTATAAAGGGATATATATATATATATGTGTGATATGTATAGATAGATGCATAAAGTAATATACCAAGTGTAAAAAGTAATAGAATATAAAGTAAAAATATCTATTTAAGTGTGTGTATATATATACTTGAATATATACATATAAGTGTGTGTATATATATTACATATATATACATATATATTTTATATATATATATATATATATGAGGTTGGAACTAGATGATCTTTAAGATCCTTCCAACCCAAACCATTTTATGACTCCCTCTCTCTATGTAAAGAGCTGTGAGTTTTTACTCTGCCCAAAAAGTGTCCATGTCTTGTTGCTTTAGGGCTGCTGCCCTGCCCCAGGATTTTCCAGGGGGAGCAGGGGGCTCTGGATGGTGCTCAGTGCTGCTGCAGAGGGAGCTTGGATTATTTTTGGGGCTTTCTTTAAGGCCTGTTTTCTCCCTTATTTGTTTTATCCTCCTGGAGACAGGGAGCCAGTCTGGCCAGGTGGGAGTGGGGGAAGAGGGCAGGTCGGGATGGTTCCAGGGACAGGAGGCTGACCCATTTCTCCAGTCATACATGCATTTATACACAGGGCCTGGTGTGCTTATTTCCTCTCAGATTTAATGACAGAAAGTGAAACAGGACCCAGATAACTGACCTGGTTTAAACCACTTTGTAGGATTTTTAACAAAAAAAAAAGTCCCTCCGGATTTAAGAAACTTCAGCTGAAGTTTCACCACTTGGAGCACATTTGAATCTCACCAGGTAACTTCATTTGGTTTCCTTAATGAAGGCTGCGCAGCGGGGTTAATTCTGCTTTCTATGTAAAAAGATTAAGTAGTAGTTGGGTAAAACGCTTCATCACTGAAGTGATTTTCAGGATGTACTCACTCCGAAGGCACAGATGTAATACCTGCTTTTAAATTCAATTAGCTCTGACTCAGTTGTGTTGCCTGAATACATTACCACAGCTTGAGACAGTCAGTGTTATTCTTGAAAGGTAAAAAAAAAGGAAACAAAAGAAAAAAAAGGAAAGAAAAAAAAAGAAAAAAGAAAATTTCCAAACCTGTTTGGAGATTTCCCTAAATGTATTTTAATTCCATCAATATGTCACGTGCCTTAACAGCTCCTGACACTCCCAGCCTGGGTTTTCCCCTTCCCTGGCAGCAATTCCCGCACTGGCACAGCCATGGGGAGCCCTGGGGTCCCAAGGGGGGAATGGATGGTCAGATCTCTAATTCACAGCTTTTCCCCTCTTTTTTGACACTCTCATTTCTTACACGTTCTGGGATTTGTGGCTTTCCCTTTGTGCTGGCCACTGACCAGCCTCATGTCCCAGAGCAGGTCCCTGCCTCTTGCACTACCTGTTTATTAAACTTTTATGTGGCATCAGAGGGAAGGGCTATTTGAAAGCTAAATTAATTAAAGCTTGTAAAACACGTGGAGATCCAGGGATGAAAGGCGCAATAGAAATGCAATTTATTTTTACAATTATCAAGACAACCCTGAAAGACAACGAGGCTCCTGTTGGCGTGGGTTATTTTATTTTAATTAAATCTGGGGCCGTGACGTTTCCATGGACAGGAACCTCGTGGAGATGATGTCTGTCCAGCAAAGCATTGCACTGGTGCTTGGCACTGGGGCTTGGGGATGGGAACTGGGAGGACTGGGCTCTGGCAGCCTCCAGGTGTGGGAGGGGAAGGGATTTTTTGCAGGAAAATGAGGGCTGGACCCTAATTTTCCCGTAAAGTACAGAAAAGATGGTGGGGTAGCCTGCTCCTCCATTTGGGATGGGAATAGGCAGGGCCTTCACGTCTCAGAATCACTGAAATAGAGAAAAAAAAAAACAATTCATAGCAATTTATGAATTAAAAGAAAAAGTGTATTTTAAGGTTATTCAAGCAATCCTGAACGTCTGGCTTTTGCTGGCTTTTCCCAGCACATCCACTCACTGTTTGCCTGTTTCTCTGGGCTATAAACCATCTGTTTTCTTTTTGAAGTGAACTCATGCTCGGGCTGCCATGCAGGTCTCCACTCCCAGACATTTCTCCAGGGATTGGAATGATTTCCACGGACCCCTTAGCCCCTCCTGCCACCTGCCCAGGGCCACCATGGATGGGTTGCTCTGTGCTTGGTGGGCTTGGCTCTTGTGGGCAGAAGGTTAATACTTGCCCTAATGAAATCAGTATCTCAGGCTCTGGAAAATTAACTACTCTCAGACAGAGTGTAGTTAAAAACCCCACCTTTTAAAATGTAATTTAAAAATGCCCCTCGTTGTGTGTGAGGCTGTGCTACATTTTGGGTGAAACAGAGTTTTTGATGCACCCACTGCTGTTGGATCCCACCTTGAGTTGAGTCTTTGTCCTACAGAGTTCCCCAGGTGCCAAAGGGGAGCTGGAATCCACAAACATAAGGATTGCTCCTCCAAATGTTGCCTCCAGGACTGATTTCTGAAGGGCTCCTGCCAGCTCCCTGCCTGCCATCCTGATTTCTCCACCTTGCTTTCACTGCAGTGGTGAAGCTGAGATCAAAATGCAGCTCTGCAAACACCCTGAGACAACCTTGGCTCTGAAGAGGGAGGCAGGGCAAGAGAAAAGAGAAGCAAAAGCTTGTTAGATTGCTGGGGAAGTTGAGGCATGGAGAAATTGCCATGAGAAAAACTCCATCAGAGACAGGAACTGCGTGTGGATCTTCATATCTTCATCTAAATTTGTTCTTACAGTCAGGCTGGGTTTCTCCTCATGGGTTTGCACCTCATGAAAAACCCCAGGTCCACCTCAGCAGAGTGAGATACAGTCGGGCTTTTTGAAATCACTTCTCCCATCATCTCTTAATTTATCTGCACTCCTTTCTGCCAAAGACAGCGGGTTCTCTGGCTGCCGTGCCTTGGCTGGAGGAATTCTGATTAAAACTATTTTAATAGCATTTTATTTTTGACAGCCGTGTGCTCGGCACGCTGTCAGAGCAAGGGCAGGGCTCCGTGCAGCGGGGCAGGGCGGGCGGAGGCTGCAGAGACACCCTGGCACGTCCAGCCGCAAGTGCCGCTGCCTCTAAGGAGTCTCCCCGGGTTTCCTGGCCCTGAGAATCCTCCAGCACTAAAGACTGAGCGGGAGACCCTGGTAGCTGTGCTTATCTGAGCAGCAGGCACGTTGGCTCATTGATTTAATGCAGCTTTGCTCCACAGATTTTTTCTTTAGAGCTGGCGAGGGTCAGCAGGGGGGAGCATGAGGCAACAAGGCCATCGTGGTTGGGAGAGGGTGGTCACGGATGTGGCTGAGTATGGAACAGGGATGCAGGAGGCTGACAGTGTCCAGGAGCCCCAGGGATGAGGTCTGTGACAGTCAGCCCCGTCTGAAGGGCCACCTGCACTCCACACAGTCTCTACCCATGGGGACCCCCCAGATCTGAGGGGTCCCACCCGTCGTGGAGGAGCTTTGGGCCCTGGCTGCAGTTAGCAGCTGCTGCTGGGAGCTGTGTGAAGCATTGGAGGACAAACCCACCCCCTTTTTGTGCCTGAGCCATGGCCAGGGTTCCAGGGGCAGCCACAGCTGCTCAGGCACCCTGTGCCAGGGCTTTACTCCCCTCGTTGGGTGATGCCCCCACTGCAGCACCCACTGCCCATCACCCGTGGGTGTTGGCTGGGCCAGGCCTGAGGGGCTGTAAGGACATGCCCAGATGCAAGGAGAGACTCTGCAGCACTGCTGGAACTCATGTGGCCTCATCAGCTGCTGCAGGGGACGTTTGCTGGGAAGTAGCAGCTTTCTCCTCTGTGGAGAATCCAATTAAGCTCTTATTAAATTAATTTGCTTTTTTCCCCCTGTCCCTAACTTGCTTTTAGAGCCTTGGGCTGGAATTTTCCTAAAGGAGCCTCTAATGGTGGTTGGAGGAAGGGACATGTGGGCTCAGCTCTGGGGGCAGTGCTGTGCTGGGACAGGAGGCTCTGGGTTCCACTCCCCTGCAGACCCCTAACCCTGAGCCTGACCCTGAGCCTGACCCACCACTGCACATTCTTACCATGGATTGGGCTGGAAGGGACCTCAAATCCCAGAGCCATGGGCAGGGACACCTCCCACTGTCCCAGGCTGCTCCCGGCCCTGTCCAGCCTGGCCTTGGGCACTGCCAGGGGTCCAGGGGCAGCCACAGCTGCTCTGGGCACCCTGTGCCAGGGCCTGCCTGCCCTCCCAGGGAACAATTCCTTCCCAATACCCCATCTGTCCCTGCCCTCTGGCAGTGGGAAGCCGTTCCCTGTGTCCTGGCACACCATGCCCTTGTACCAGTGCTGCAGAAACCACTTTGAAAGGGGACAGTCCTGTCCCCAGCTCACCACCGAGGGGCTGCCTTGAGCCCCCCCCCCAACTTCCCCTCTGCTTATGCAAAGGATAAGGATGGGAGGAGGGAAGGATTTGGGTCTGAGCCCTGTTGGCCAGGACAGGGTGTCCCCAAACCCTAATGAAAGCATCCACAGCCTGACTGGAGCTTCATGGAGAGAAATATTTGATTTATGATATGAGTCAATGATGTTTCTCTGCCAAAATGCATAAAAGGTACAGGCTGATGAGTCAAAGGCAGCTCCATCTACATAATGGATTTGTTGCCTGGCAGGGGGAGGCAGGGATGTCTCCATTAACCTCCCCAGGCCCAAAAGGATGGGATGGAGGGGCAGAGATTATATGTACATATATATATGTGTGTGTGTGTATGTGTACAAACACACAAAATACATATTTAACCCAGCATTTGAAGTGCCAAAGCAAACCTGCAGCCCTTCAGGTAGAAGCACAAGCCTTGGATTTACCTTCCAATAATCCCCAGGGACTCTGTGGCTGCTCTGACACCGCGTGGGACATGTATCAAAGAGTGCAATTTAACCTCTGTTTTGAACAATATTATGGTTTTACATCAGTCTCATGATTCCTGGGTCCTGTCTAATGATATTTTATTTTTTCTACCCAGCAGCACCGTGATGGACCTGCCAGCTTTTCTGTTGTACAAAGATTTCTTCTTTAAATGACAGGAAACATGATTTCCCCCAATATTTATATTAATTCTATGCCATTATTGCTTTATTTCTGGGCTCTGAAAGCAAGAAGATTTGTGTTTCATAATCCATGCAGGAAGGCTGAGTTGATATATTGGTTGCAAATGAAGAAAAGCACGTGTGGCTCTTCCCCAGTAGGTTTAATTTTATCCATCTGGCTCAATCATGGCAGGAGATTAAGTAAAAATTTTCAGTGGAGTTGCATTGGCATAACTTGTTTTTTTTTTTTACTTAAAAATTGAGGTAGTTTCTGGTCTGGGGGGAATCTAACTCTGTATTTCTTGTTTTTTTTATTTCCCACAGGTCCCAGCCAGGCACCCTTGGCTGGCAGCTGAATTCATAAATTGCTTCAGACCAAATCCTGCACCAAAACAAGCTTTTTTTTTTTTATAATCCAACCTCCTTGAATCTGCAATCCCGGCACTTGGTCCAGCATCAGGAATTATACATGGCATGTAGGAGGAATAACCGTGATCCTTTCACCAGCACCTCTGGTGTCAACGAGCTGCTCAGGGGAACACTGGGAATGGTGAAATGTGCCACAGAAAATCAGAGAATCACAGAATAGGTTGGGTTGGAGGGACATTAAAGTCCACACAGCTCCATTCCCTGCCATGGCAGGGACACCTCCCACTGTCCCAGGCTGCTCCAAGCCCTGTCCAGCCTGGCCTTGGTCAGTTCCAGGGATCCAGGGGCAGCCACAGCTGCTCTGGGCACCTGTGCCAGCCCTGGGCCTTTTCTGTCTATCCCCAGTTTGTCCTTTTGTCCCCCCGGGTTTCACAGGAGGGGCTAAAAATTGCAGTAGATGTAGAGAGTTTTTGTCAGTGGTCATCATCGGAGCACGAGGTGGAGATTCCGGATCTTCCTCCAGGTTCTGCACCATAGTTTTCTCCAAGTGGTTAAAGCAGATTGTTTGGACGAGCTCTACGGATTATAATATTTAGCCTGTTGTGAATATTAAATTAAAATATGTATTTTAATATCAGAAGCCAAACCTGAATCATGTAGTGCAGTGGAAATAAAAGGTCTCTACGTCACCAAAGTCCAGCGAATGCAGTGGACACTTCAACCTTCTCCTTGGCCATTGCACTAAAACCCAGGACTCTTTCAGATTTCCTGGCACTGTGCTCGGTGGTGGGGAGTGCCCGGGGGTCCCACACCCCACCCCAGGGTCCCACCCTGCTCCCGGTGCTGCAGAGCATCCAGAGCCCTCCACATCCTTGGCGGAGCTGCGGCTGGAGGCAGGCACGGCTCCACAGCACTTTATTACCTTGCTGGAGGGCAGGAGGACTTTTTATTATTATTCCAGCTTCCTTTCCTTTCTCATTTTTGCTGAAAGCACAAAAACTTGTTATGATTTACCTCCTGACACAGCGGGCTGAGGTCCACGGGCAGCCACAAATCAGCCGTGGAACGGGAGCCCGCGGGGAGCAGGGCCGCGGGTGCGGGTGCCGTGCCGGGGCTCTGTCTCCCCCGGGCGTCCGTGGGGTGACCAGAGCACCAAAGGCTCCCCCACGTGCCTTTTTTGTAACCTGAGACCGTGCAGCTGCATCTGTTTTGGTTCTAATTGTGTTCACCGGGGTGAGCGACCCAGGGCAGGGGCTGGCTCCGAGGGCTCTGCTGTGCCCACGGGGCAGGATTATGCATCTGGGACCCAAAGGACCCCTGAGCCACCCAGCTGGTAGGACAGCACTGAGCACTGCTGGAGGAGACCCTCATGCTTTGGGTAGGGCGAGAGGGTTGTGCCCGGGAGAGGGGAGAGCCCATCCCCCCGTTCCCCTCCGTTTTCCTGCCTGTACATGGCATCCCTGGCCCATTCCCGAACCCATTTCCAATCTGGGCAGCCGGCAGGGAGAGTTGCAGGCCCTTGTTCGGGAATTAACATTTGTGCAGAGCCAAGAGCCACAGGTGGGACCGGATCCGGATCCGGAGCCACCAGTCGTTAATTAAATCCTAACAAGTGGCGCTGGAGTCATTAGAGCCCATCCATCCCCTCCACCCAGGCACTGGGACCAGCAGGAGGGACCAGCGAGGCAAAACTGAGTCCAGCATTAACTCCTTAAAGCCCGCAGTCTGTGCAAGGCGTTGCTGAGTGTGCCCTAGCGCCATTTGTCACCCGGACGCTGCATTTCCACGGGGACACCTGGGTCACACCTGGCTGCGAGGGGCCGGCGGCTCCTTGGAGCTGATGGGGTGCGTGGGGCAGCTTTGGCTTCTTGAGCCAAACCCCGCCTAATATGTTTTTCAGCAATAAGAGAGGTTTTGCTGCGTTTCTGCCTTTCTTTCAGTGCTCAGCTGGTGGAGCAGGGTCGTGCTCTGCTCCACGTTAAGCCACCACTGAGGTCCTGCTGGAGAGGGTGAGGTGAAGTTGCCTCCAGGGGCTCAGCCCCTGATCCCAAACTGCAGTGCTAGGAACCAGCCCAAGTCTTGGAGCTGGAGATTTAATGTGCAATGTGAAATGTTTGTTATAATTAATTATGATAACTCTGAAAACTCTTCACATAAATAGACAGGCCCTTTTCTTCCTAATTTCATTCAATTTAGCTGTCTTTCCATAAATTTCACAGTCACTTTTGCAAAAAGCTGCAGTTTCCAGCAGAGGGTTTTTTATTCTTGTTATTTATTTATTTAATTAGTAATCACTTTTTTTTTTTAATCAGTGAACTAACTTGACTCTTAGGGTAAAAAGCAAATCAGATGATGAAAGCTGATCCAGAAACCATGGAAGAATACATAAATACAGGGGAACATGCAGGAGTTCTGTCTTTATTAGGCAGTAGTGGAAGGTGTTGTTTCACCCCAAAATCCACCCAAGCGTCTGAAACCACAACTGAGAGCAGGATCTGGCCTGGCTGCTCAAGACTGAGCACCTCTGGCATGTTGCAGAAGGAGTGCTTTCAAGATGCCCCATCTGAAATGGAGATATTTTTCCTCCTTAAGAACCAAGGCACGAAATAAATAGAACTCCACATCCTTCTACTTTTTCACCCAGTAAGAACTGCTTCCCCTTCCCTTTCTGACGGGTTATTAACCAGCCCCGAGCTGGGATGGAGTGGCGGCGTTCCCCTCACTGTCCTCATGCCTCGTTGCTCGTAATAAATCACCGACGGCCACAGGGAAGTGGGGGTTAACAACGCGTGACTCCGTCCTCCATCTCCCTGTCCGAAGGTCTGGGGAGTGAGGAATGGTCACTGCTTGCCTGGGAGACAAAGATGAAAGCGGGGAATCAAGGGAAGCCAAGGAGGTGGGTGGCTGGGGTAGGGGGCATTCCGCAAATCCGCCAAAATGTAAACGTTCGAGATGCTCAAATGCTGTTCTCTCATCAATGCTCTTTGCTGGCCCTTTTGGCAAGATGATCTAACAGGTGAGAAAAAAAGAGATTGAACAAGTATCTCAGTGACAGAGTTACCTGGAAAAAGAGGCTAAAACAACAAAAGACAATTATAGAAGAAAAACAAGGACATGATTTTCCTAATGTAATTTCAGTCTCTCAGAACAGTCCTGGCCTGATAAGTGAATCTTTTACTTCTATTTCAAGTAGCCTTTAGCCACAGAGATCAGATATCTGTTTCTGCTGCTCTTATTATCAAAAGAAATCCATGTAAGTTCAGTATTTGCTTGGAATTCAAGAAGAAAATGTTTCCTTCCCGACAATTTTATATATTTATCCCTTTGGCTAAAGCCTTTGATTCTGAAAAGTGCAATTAGCAAGTGGCGGGTGTGCAGTTTGACTTCTAACCGGAGAAACTCCCAGTGCAAATGGAAAGCAGGGCTTTAATGAAACGCAACGTTTCCTCTCTCCGTCTCTCTGTAATTTATTCCAACCCACAGACACCTGGGCCAGTGGCAGGCGTGCAGATCCAGGAGTATATAATAAAAATAATGCTGTCCTTGTCAGCCACAGCCCCCCGAGCACCACAGAAAGCAAAGGCAAATTTGAGAGAAGGCAGAGCACAGAGTTACCAAATTGCAGCCCAGTTTAAGGAGATATTTTTTGAATACTTCCAGGGATGGGGCAGCCACAGCTTCTCCGGGCACTCTGTGCCAGGCCCTCACCACCCTCACAGGGAGGAGTTCTCTCTCAATATCCCACCTAATCCTGCTCTCTGGCAGTGGGAAGCCATTCCCTGTGTCCTGTTCCTCCAGACACGTGTCCAAAGTCCCTCTCCAGATCTCTTGGAGCCCCTTCAGGCCCTGGAAGGGTCTTCCCAGAGCCCTCCTTTCTCCAGGCTCAACAATTGCAACTCTCTGTCATTCTTCATAGAAGAGATGTTCCATCCTTCTAATCATCTTTGTGGCCCCACCCCAGTTATTCACCTGGAAGACAAATCCCCTCCCGGGTGGGGAATTTGGTGGGATGAGACCTCCCTGCACCTCCAGGTGCAGAGCCTGGCTCATCACCGGGGCTGGCACACGGCAGAGGGACCTCGAGGAGAAAATCCCTGCAAGTGAGTGCTGTGAAGAGCTCCCTGCTGAGATGACAGTACAGCATTGCCCTCCGGGAGGACGAGGGACCTTTGATTTAGTGAGAGATGTGTGAGACGGGCTGACTCAGGCACGGAGATGCATTTTGGGTGGCGGGCGGCAGAGCGGAGCGGCGCATTCCTGTCCAGTCACCTCCAGGTGCCACTCTGAAACATCTCTAATAACCCTCATCTCCACAATTCCCAGTGCAAGGGAGGAATTATGATGGATGAGGTCAGCCAGGATGATTGAACTCTCTCTCCTGGCCTTAAACCCAGGAATTTATTGAACAATTTCAGCACAGTTGATGCCTGTAACTCCGGTGGGGTCTCCCTGCAGGTGATGTCCTCGAGTTGCTCCCTGTCAGTGCTGTCAACTTTATCTGTAGCATCTACAAATCGTCTGGGGCCTCTTGTGACAGCTGAGACCTTTAACCTGGGCAGGGGAGATCTGGGGGGGGGGTTGTTTGGGCTTTTCTCCAGGAAAGCTCCCTTCGCCATCGGAAGCTGGGTGCTCTCAGTGCAGTCCTCAAACCTCTGGCCAGTGAGATGGAAACGGGGATTGAGCACAGCTGCAGGGGGAAATGCAAACCCACCCGAGCGGCACCCACTGTGTCTGTCCCGTCCTTCTGCCCCAGCACCAGCCCTCTCTCTGGCTTCACTCAGGCCTTCCCCAGGGCTGTGAACATGCGAACAAGGGCACCCACGCACACGCACACACATGCACGCACGTGTGCACACATGTACACACGTGCACACACGTGTACACACATGTACACATATGTACACACATGTACACACGTGCACACACGTGTACACACATGTACACACATGTGCACACATGTGCACACACATGTACACACATGTACACACATGTACACATGTGCACACACATGTACACACATGCACACACATGTACACACATGCACATGCGCACACACATGTACACACGTGTACACACATGTACACATGTGCACACACATGTACACACATGCACACACATGTACACACATGTACACACATGCACACACATGTACACACATGCACATACGCACACACATGTACACACATGTACGCATGTGCACACACATGTACATACATGCACACACATGTACACAAGTGCATACATGTGCATACACGTGAACATACATGTACACATGTGCACACGCGTGTGCACATACATGTACATGCATGCACACGTGCACACGCATGTGCATACATGCACACACGTGCACACGTGTGTGCACACACATGTACATACATGCACACACATGTACACACATGCACACATGTGCACACACATGTTCCCAGACATGACCCCCAGCAGAGAAGCCTGGTGGGAACCTGGCTCCTCTTTCCAGCAGCTTGGGAATCCAGAAAGGACAAACGTTTTGGTGCACTCACATCAAGCCAGCTTCAGCCCTCCCATCCCTGCTTTAGTGAAACAGCCCTCAGCAGCTCAATCCCCCGTGCCTGTGCTGGGCACTCCAGATACTGCCATAGCGTGGCTGGCTTGTGCCGCTTTGGGGAAGAAAAATCTCTCCCCAGGTGTACAACAATGACTTTGTTGCTTTGTATGAGACCACTGTAGCTTAGCTGGGAATAAAGGAGCTGGATTGTTTGCCTCTGGGATGAGAGAGCAGAGCTTGCAGCAGCAGTGACTCAGAACAGGATTTAGGGGTCATGGGTGTATAACTCCCTCATCATGAGCTCCCAGCACAGAGCTGCAGGAGAAAGAGAAGTTGATGTGATCCTTGATTGAGCTTTAAATAAAAGAAAAGGAAAGAAAAGCTGAGAAGTGTTCTTGAGTCTGCACAGTGTGCAGGGCAATATGACTGAGGAAATCTGCCTGGATGCTGGGCCAGCGCTGCTCACCACACCAGAGGGTAAAGGGGCTTCTCTGGGCATGGGAGGCTTGGCGTTGCCTAGGAGAGGCTGGAGAGCACTGGTGCAGAGGAATTGAATTCCTCTGTAGGCTGGAAGCAGAGCCCAGAGCCTGTCAAGCCAAATGCTGGAGAAACCCTAATTGCTGGAAGCTGAAGGCAACCTTGGAGGAGGACACACTGCAGAGCAGTGAGGGCTGACGGAGAGCAGGGGACCAGGGATTTACTGTTGCTTGGAGCCTCTCAAATGAGATTTGATATTGCTACAAACCAGAGGCTTTAATTCAGCTGCTGGAGGAGAGGAATAGCTGCGGCGTTTGCATTTGGGAGGAGCAGGAGGGAGAGTCACCGTGGCCCTCCCTGACCTTAATTCATAAATCCCTCCCGCTCCTGCCCTGGAGAAAAGGCCGTCCTGCTCTGCCCTCAAGATGTTCACAGCACTTGGAGCTCTGTGGCAAGGCCGTGGCTATAACTTAGCCTGAGCCTCCTCCAGTTGTCTGCAGGAGTCCAGGAGAAATGGTTCCTCAGGCGCACATCTGGCCAGCTGTGCTCCCAGGTGCGCGGATCACGGCAGGGTGGGAGGTGGGAAGCTGCTTGGGCAGGAACTGTAGGGACTCCTCCCCACGACACATTCGCCTGCCAAATCTCCCTGAAGTACTTGATGTGATTAACAGACTTGAGATCGGGAAGGAATTTTCCACATGTCACTCTGGCAGGAACCACGGAGATTTTTGCCTTCCTCTGTATCACAGAGTGGAAAACATCTGGGCATATCAATTACCCGTGACTGCAGGAGACGTGAGCATCAGCAATGCCTCAGGGTGCCTGAGACAGATCCCTGGGGGCCCTGCACAGCCCCTGGGCTGACTTTGGGGTCCATCACCCCCACCCACACAGGGCTGGGGTGTGGATGCTCCATCCACAGCACCTGCACAGGTTTCAGGTGCCTCACAGGATTGGAAAGGAGAGGAAACAAACCCGAGGACTAACTAACTGGGGTTAAACCTAACTGGGATTACTGTGTTCCTCCTTGCTGTGGTTTGACTTAATGGATCCTGAGTGCACTAACAGGCTTTAATTGTGCTAAGCAGCCTCACCTTGAGCCCCACCTGCTCACCCACAAGTGCTATTTAAGCCAGCAGAGGCTGTGTTTTGTCTTCCTCTCCAGCTCTCCTTTATTTGTGGATTGCCTGTTGCCTTGTTTCCTGGCTCATCTCCTGCCTCTCAGGACCCTGGAGCTTCTTCTAGAGATGGTTGTCACCGTGCTCAGGTACCCGCAATGTGTCCTATATGTTTGTGTGCAAACAAGACCCTGTTTGAAAACCTCTGCAGGTCACCATCGATGTATCTGATGCTAAGAGAGTTGTTGTCTGTTTCCCCAGTTTATTTCAAGCCAAAGTCTGTGCTAATTTGGGATAAATTCACCTTGATATTCCCAGTTTCCATCCGCCCAAGCCAGCATTTGCCTGCTTGGTCATGGTGCTCTTGTGTTAGTCATCTTGCAGCTCAACGAGCACTGGCAAACACATAAAGCAAGGAATGAGCTAAAATTTCCAAATCATCACTCAGAATAAAATGTGACTTGTTGGAAAATGTCAGCATGGCTGTTTTGACAGACTTTTTTCCATCTAAGCAGATTTGTCAAAGCCAGCCCTCTCCCTTTGAACATATCTTGTTTTCTGCTTTTCCAAAGGGAAGAAGGGCTTCATTGCAACAACTCCCAACCCAACTTTTTCCTTCTCCTTCCAAGGTCCTACCACATCTTCTTGAGCTCGAGCATTTCTCCTTCTGAGAGTCAAAAATTCAACTTCAGGCTAAAACTTTGACTTATTGGGAGGAACCTCTCTCTTTGCTTGAAGGGTAAAAGCCAAGTGGAGTCCCTGAGGTGCTCCAGACCGAAGGAGAAGAACTGCTCATGCAAGGTGGGGATCTCCAGCTGCTTCCCAGCCTGCAGCTTTCATCTCCTGGTTATTCCCTCCCCTGCCACCCGCCCCCTTCCATGCCAGCCTCCTGCTTTTAATTACGTTGTAGAAAAGTCTCACAACTCAGCGATTCAAGGTGGCATTTGAGAGAAATGATTCCCTTTAGCATAGCTGACAGCTAATTTGTGTAAAGTTTAATTACAGCTAGCATTAATTAACTGGCAGTGTGTTGCGATACTAAAGCACGACCATCTGTTCTTTAAACTGCCTCCCCCAAATTTCAGCCCTAATAATTTTGGTGCCGAGGAGGTTGCTCCGGTGGACCCAGTGTAACCACAGCTGCTGTGGGAGGGTGTCACCCACCGATGGTGATGGAGCACTGAGTGAATCACAGCTCCCAGCACCGTTGCTGTGTAGGATCAGCTCTGGAGGATGTGCTTTGGGAGCTGTATCGTGCACTTCAGTGGAGGATCAACTCTTACCTCACAGCAGAGGGAGGCTGGTCGTTTGGGCTGGTCCAGCAGCACGTGCCTGTGCCTCGTGTGGGAGCATTTGGAGTTTGCTGTGTGGAGGAGTGTGTGAGATCTGCGGGTTGGGAGAAAGGCTCCAAACCTGGCTGCCCTGCCGTGGGTCAGGGTTGTGGCAGTGCTGCTGGAGGTGCACCAACACCATCCCTTCTGGAAAAGCAAAGGTGGTATTGTGCCCAGCCTGAAAAGAGAACCTGAGTGTGTTTGTACCAGTGCCCAGTCCCCAGCTGTGTCCCACGGGGTGGTTTGCAGCTGTTCCTGGTTTTAGTCTGTCCATCTCCTGAGCAGACACGAGTGGCCTTGCTCCCAGTGCTTGTTTTTGCTGGCTACGGACTTTGTTGTGGCATATTCTGCCAGAGGCTGCCGTGTGGGGGCAGGTTTAGTGCTGGCAGGTGAGTGCTGCTGGTGCACACAGGTTGCAGTGGGCTCCAGCACAGCCCAGCTCATCCTTCAAACAGATCAGGACCCTGCGGGTGAAACTGGGATGGGGCAAAACTCTGCAACCAAGTGCCCCAGAGCTGTGCCCACAGTAAATCCAGTCTAACCTCAGTGCAGCTGCTTTGATCTCATCACCTCATCATGTAAATCTAGCTGAAAACAAATACATCTCCAATGAGAGACGAGCTTGTCTGCCAGGCGCTCGGCCAAGCCTTTGGATTCGCCACTTTGAACAGGGCTCAGCAGCTGCTGGTGGGAGGAATTGCTTTGGTCAAACTGCAGCTCCCAGCTTGTGTCAGCTGCTGGCTCAGGGCCGAACAGAGTCTTTCCTCCCAGTTCCCCAAATGTGGAGGTAATTTAGTCCCTCAGCTCAACACCAGGTCTTGGGTCCTGCTTTTCTCTCCTGAGCTCGAGTCCTGCCCTTCTGCTGGCTCATGGAGTGAATGGTTTTGTTGGTGCTGGGATGGAGCTTCTCTGGTGGCCTCTCACAAAGGTGTCCAAAGCTGGAGAGCAGGTTTGGGCAGGGAGCTGGTGTGCTGGGGGCAGCGGATGGCTTGGGATAAGACAGGAGTCTGGGATTTGGGTGGTTCAGGCTTTAGTCCCTGCTCTGATGTGAGCTGCCTGGTCTGTGTCTGCTCGTCTAGTCCCTGCTCTGGTCTGAGCCTGCTGCAATGGAACCCATGGGGAATGCTGGGGCTGAGGCTCTGATGCCAGCCCAAGTGAATTCCCAGCTTTTTCAGCTCTGCTGCTTTCACTGCGTTCCTTGGGCACAGGGTGCTGCCGATGACAGGAGACATGTGCTGTGTGACACGCTGGCAGACGTGGACAGACGTGGCTGCCACCCACATTGGAACCAAATGCAGAGAGGGCTGAGTGAACCCTGGTGGGGGGAAAGGGTGAAGCCTTGACTCTGCTGATGTTAGTGTGACTCCTCTGTGGACTCCCAGGTGGGAGTGAGGGTGAAATCCCACCTCCCAGAAGTTGTCTACAGTTCTATTTCCACCTCCTTGTCACAGGAGCTGGAGTCGTGGGTGCACGCAGTCAGGTCAGCCCAGGACGGGCAGTTCTGTGCCTGGCTGCTGCAAGCTCCCTGCCTGCTGTGGATGCAGCACCAAACGTTGCTTAACATCCCTCGGCAATCATTACCCTAATCCATTTCACCTACAAGAGCACTGGAGGTTCCTTCAGCTCAGCTGAAGGGAGACAACTCAGAGCTCTGCTTTTTGTACTGCTTTCCCCCCAAAATCTGTTTTGCCAGGCCTGCTGCAATCCAGAGCCCAGCAGTGTGCAGCTGTGTGAGCTGAACTGTTCTGAGTTGATGCCTGTTGCCAAGCATCCCATGGGCACTCCTTGCTTGCCAGGCTGGAATATTCCCTGTGAGCAATAGGATTACACAGACTTGTTAGGATGATGTGCCTGGATGCAGAGCTGGGGGAGCTGCAGCAAGCACAGCCAGGGTGGTTCCCTGGGGTGAAGGGGATGGTGCCGCCCCAGCTTTGCTCCCGAGGATTCCTCTGCTTGGAGGAGTCAGAGCTGGGCTGTAGAGGGGAAATGTCCCTGCTGGAGCAGTGATGGGGTTGTGGGCAGGCCTCTGGCAAGCAGGAGTGTTAATTAAATATTTGCTGGTGTTTAAGGTGTCTTTATGCAAAACAGCCTGGCAGAAGGTTATGGTGCTACATGGAGAACATCTTGTTATTGCAGCCATAAGCTGGAGGTGGGGAGAGGGACGCAGAGCCTGGAAGGGTGAGGGACAAGCTCTGAGTGGTGTCTCGTAGGACCCAGGAGAAGGTAGTGGGGGGGTCAGTAGATTTGCAGGGTCTCACATTAAGGGGAAAATCGACACAACTGGCTGAAAGACATCCAAAACTCAAACGTTTTGGAGCTGTTCTTCCTGACCATGCTGTCATATCTGGAGCCCTGGGCTGTCTCTTTGTCCGCTCAGCTCCAGGTGAAAAGGGGAGGGACAAAGCCACCCTGGAGGAAGGTGGACAGCTGCTCTCACCTGGGCTGTTCGCAATTAGTCTAATGAAGCGGTCCGTGTGATATTGTTGCCCTCTATTGGGCCCAGCCTGAACGGCTGGGACGGTGCTGATGTGCCCACGTTGGCTGGGGAAGGGTCTGGGGCTTTTCCCAGCTCTGGGGTGGAAGCAATGCTTCTCCAGTCGATTGTGCTGGAGCTCCTTAGAGAGGGAGTTCCTTCCCGGAGCTCTCGTGAGCAAGTGCCAGAGCTAATGCCAGATGGAGGTAATGAGCCTTGCTGTGGACTTCAGTGGAATTTGGATCAGACCATTTGCAGTCTCTGGGGATGAGTCGGTTCTGTGTAGTCCTGGTGATGGGCTGGAAATGTGCCCAGGTTGTTTTCAGAGAGGTTTGTAACTCCGAGGGACTCGTCTGAGCTCCTCTCTGCTGCCCTTTGCACAGCAGGAGAGGTGTCTTGGGGGGCAGTGCCTGGTCTGTGGTGCTCCTTTGAGCACCCCACATTGGCTGCTGGGGCTGCAGCGAGGCCAGGGGTCCTGTCCAGGCTTCCCAGGCCGTACAGACCCACCAGCAGCACTGCGGATGGGGGATGTGAAGGCACCACTTTTAATTCTTCCCTGATCTGTTCAAGGCCTGGCTCTTGCTGCAGATGCTGGGAGTGAGTGTGTGGAGGAAATCTGGCTTTAACCTGGGCATGGTGGAGCTGTTTCCAAGGGCCCAGGGGGAGGCTCAGGCTGGATGTCACCTGCAGGCTGTGACACTGATGGAGGTGTTCAGCAGAGTGGCTTCCCCTCCACTTTACTCTGGCTCCCAGATGCTGCAGAGGCCCTGGGCTGGCTGAGGTTTGGACTTTGGGGGGGATCTCTCATCTCAGAGAGGTGTGCATGGGCTGGCCCCACAGGAATACTGGCACAATGGAGAGAAAACCTTTTAGTAGATTGATTCAATATTGGTTTTGAACTCGTTCCCAGTGCAGGAAAGCAGAGGCTCACTTGTCAGTGACAGGGTCCACACGTGGAGCACAGCAGGGTGGGATGTGCAAGGTGCAGGCAGGGCCAAGGAGTGCCCAAAGAGGTTCCTCTACTCTCTCCTCTCCAGCTCCTCCTTTGCTGTCTGCTCGTGCTGTCACTGTTACACTGCTGGGGTGCTGAGGGGTTACAGCACAACTTGGCAGTGTTGCTCTGGAGCAGGAATGCCCCGTGGAGCTGGGGAAACTGCACTACCCGAGAGCAAAGGCACCAGAATAAACAACATCTCCATGAAAATTAAATATTCAGAACTAGAAATGGCTTGCTGCTCTTTCTTTCTTTTAAGTGAGAACAAGTAGGTAGAGTTGGAATAGCTGGGAGTGTTATAAATGATGACATGCCTTTGAACTAGCAGCTGGGTGGATGTCTTATCCCACGCTGTCTATGTTCGTGCTCCCCTGTCATCTGCTCACGAGGACTAATAGAGATAAAACAATCCAAGGATGGATTTCCAGGCAGAACGGTTCTGCCAGGTGTCTCCTCATGCTGTAGGAAGGGACTTTAAAGAGAAAAGAGATGCAATGGTGCCAAAATCTACCTGGTGAAGTTGAGGGAGTTACAACAGGGTAAATCCGAGGCCTTGGGAAGGAGGAAATGCGTAGCTTGGCCTTGTGCTGCACAGGGACACGCTGCCATCAAAGCCTCACAAATCTTGCCCCAGAGAGACATGGAAACTGAGTGCCTGGTGCCAGAGGACAAGCTCAGGTTCTGATGGATGGCTTTGTCACCCTGCTGTCCCGCCTGGCTGGAAGGACCCGCGGTGGCTGCAGGAACATGATTTGCTTTGCATCTTGCAAAGGCCTCTTTAAAGACCTGAACAAATATTTGCATGATGTTGTTCCTTGAGCACCATGTCACTGCTCTAGTTCCATGGAATTTGTTCCATGGAGCACTTATTCCTGCAGTGGGAATCTCAGCAGTGGAGCAGACACTGGACCCCACCGAGTCTGTCTGTTTCTGCCTTTGCACCACTGCCTTGAGGGCGAGTGCTTCCAGGGCTCTGTCCTAAATCACCCACACCAGGAGGGATTTGAGGAAGGTTCAGTAGAACAGTTGAGCTGGAAACCTCTGACCAGAGGCCTCATGGGTGTCAGCAACATTGGGCAGTGCTGGTTAGACCAGAGCTTTCCTGGAAAGGTCAGGTCGAGATGAAGATTTAATACATTTATTTCATTGGCCGAAGCAAATGCCTCTCAAATACTAATTAAATGTATGTCACTTAGCTAGGGCTATTGCTGGGGTTATTTTTGCTGCTCCAGTGACAAATATGGCCAATTAAATCAACAGTATCTCTTCTCTTGCATTCATTTTCTCTCTCCATCACATCCTTGAAGGAGAGCAAAATCAAACTGACAGCTGAAAGGGTTTTCAAATCCAATGGACAAAATGCTTGGAGCATCTTCCTTTGGACTGCAGGGCTCTGCTGAGGCTCCCACTTCCTTCTCTGAATCAAAATCTCCATTTTAAGCCTTGTTTTATCCTATCTCCAGTCTCTGGATGATTTCTACCTACTGACCTGCCATGTGGCTCCCTGCTGGCCTGCGCTGTCCCCTTACAGGAGCTGCACACCCAGTCCTGCAGTGGGTGAGCTGAGAGACCTGGCCCCTGTAATCACTGCTTCTGTCTCTGCTTCTGATGGGGCCAGGGCTTCCTGCAGCCCCAAACTTGAAATTTAACAAGGCTGAGCCCTTAGGGATTATCTTTGCTATATGCTCAAAGGGGGTGAATGATTTTCCTTGGAAGGTCTAAAATATTGAGGGGTTAGAATAGAAAAGATGCTGAGGTCTCTTCATGTGAAGAGATGTACTAAAGGCACTGCTCCTGCTAGACCAGCTCGGGGTGGTCTGGGTTGATGCACAGCTCCTCCCTTATCTGGGTAAATGTTGTGCTGATGAATGAGGCCAGAGCTACATATCAAAATCAATCAGGATTCCAGTTAATTAGAGCAGTCAGGACCAGGTCAGTTTTTTCCCCTCTTTCCTCCAGCCTTGTGGCAGAGGGGCACAGAGGTCAGAAAAAAATCTACTCAGATCTCCATCCTTGAACTACTACAGCAGTTTACACTTAGTCAATAAACAAGAGTAATAAGGAGATGCTTCATGGAATGGGTAAACAGGGAGTTTGATGTGCCCTGGTCTCCAAGCACCTCAATTCCCTGCCTGTGAAGGGGTGACTTCCCCTGCTTTGGTGTCCCTGGATTTTTCTCTGTTCCTTCTGCCAGACTCTTGGACTTCTCCAGAGAAGTATTCACAGCCCCTGATTTCCAGGAAAGAAAAAGACACTTGAGTCAGTAAAACACAAAATTTAATTTATTATTTTTCTTCTTTAGGATCACGGTCACATGCTGGTTTTGATTTTTCAGGCAGGAGGTGCCTCTGTGGAGGATTCTTCCCAACACCTCTGCTGCCAGGCCAGCTCTACCTACGTTCCCTCCTTCCCAGAGCTACTGGGGCTCATGGGAGGCACAGGGGAGACTTTTTACCTTGTTGATAGATCATTTCTTGAATTTTTGGAGTAGTGTCTCTGCTGATTTCAAGAAGCAGTGGAGAGATTTGTGGAGAAAGAATGTTTTTGGGTCAGGGAAGGAGTCTTGTACCTGCTCACGCCTCATCTCTTTAAGGGAGGTGTGGAATCAATCTTTGTGATTAAGTGGGAGAGCAGGTAGCTTGAAGCCTCGGGGACTTTGCAGTCTGCTCAGGTCTTGGTGCAGAGGCAATGGGAAGAGCTGGGTCTTTATTTTCCAAGAACATTTGAAAGGGAAAAGCACCAAAGAGCAGAATTGTATTGGTGCAAAACCAGACATGGAGCGAGAGTGTGATCTCTGCTGATAACAAGAAAGGAACAGCAGCCACACAGCAGACCTGCATCTTGCTCCTTATTACCTCAGCATGGGAACATCACGTATTTCCCTTGGGATAAGGCGTCGGTGCTCCCAGTGCAGGTTTGACCGTGGGCTGCTCATCCCCAGCATCGCATCCAAGGCTGTGTGTGAGCTCAGGGCTGCCGTGGTACAGAGCATTGGGTGAGTCAGGCAACTTTTCTTTCAAAGCACTGATCCCATTTCCTTGTATTCTTAAGTAGCTTCAATCCATCTTACTGCATTACAGAAGCTGTGTTGATTGTTCTGCTGCAGGACTAATAACAGCAGATTACCCCAGAGAGCGGGGCCCCTGCTTGGCTGTGCCAGCCTGCCTGGGAGCAAACACACTGGGGGGACTTGGGGTGTTAAGGGCCCCCGAATTTCTCTGTAAGGGGGAGACTAAGGGGAGCATTGTGAGGTGTGGACAAGAAGTAAGAAGGGCAATGTAAATGGGTTGGTGAGAGGGAAAACCAGGTGTCAGAACTTGGGGTGGGAAAACCTGACCTGGAAAAGGAAGAGGCTGAGAAACAGACTGGATGAAGGAAGGTCTAAGTGTTATAAAGGGCCAAGTCTACGTCCCCACAGATGTTTGAGGAGGAACAGAGAGCTGGGTGGTGAAGCTGCCTGTGCCCAAAGCTCCCTGAGGCCCACTGCATGAGCCCCAAGTGAGATGGAGCTGCCAGAGCCAGCCCCATCCTGCTGTGAGGGGAACAGGGGCCTCACCACCACTGGTGGGCTTGGATATCTCTAGGGAAGGTCCTTCAGGTGAAATGGAGACGGCGTCTGCCTTGCAATGGGATTGTGGGGGGGGCAGGCCCAAGGAAGGAAGGTTTCCATGCAGCCTTTGGAGAGCAGAGGTTTCTGGCCCCATGGGAAGGCATGTTCTGGCCTTCATCTCCATCCAAGAAGGATTTTGGAGACCAAAGGTAAGGCTCCCTGTGGCTGTGATGCTATCGACGTCAGTCGGGTTGTGCTGCAGGGAAGTTGGCTCTCTCCTTTTAATTACAGTCAATATTAAACATGAGTGCTCGAGGTTGAAATTCCTACCTTTGGCCTGCTCAGGATCTATGGATCACTCAAATCTCACATCAGCTCTCAAAGTAGTTTTTATATGTTGTTGTCAAGGCTTAGTGCTGGTTCTCTGCAGGGAGGAAATGTCTCCAGTGGACAGGCTGTACATGGGGTAATCAGCCACCCTAATTGCTCCTGGTGATCTGTAAATCAAATAAGGTGACAATTAAATTCACCTTGGTGTTCTGGTGGCGGAGTCAATAGCTCCCAGTGCTGGATCACCAGCTGCTCCCCTCTGGGTCACAGTCTGGTGACTCTCCCAGCAATAAACTGAACCATGTTTGTGCAGGAAAAGCCTGCAATAAAATGTGCAAGAAACTGCAAAGAACTGCCTGATAAATGAGGTCTGTAAGTCATCCTTTGAGGCCATGCTGGAACCTGGTTATTGCTTAATAGAGTGGGTGCAGTGGAGCTTGGTTTATGGGGTAGGAACTTCCTAAAAGGAGGGGAGGGCTCCTGGCAGCTCAGTTAAGGACATTGTTGTGGTGTTCCCCTGAAGCAGAACCACCAGAGGAGGTTCCACATGGATTGTACTGGTGCTCTGATCAAAAATGTGTGTGTGGAACAGCCTTGGCTCTTTCCACATCAGGGCTGTGGTGGATTCCTGAGGGCTTTGGCTGCTCCAAGCTGGCTGAACCCATGAGTCTGCATTCACCTTCCCCATCACTCCCAGTTAATTTTCTGCACAGGGCTTGTATTGAATATTTCAAGTTATCCTTTTTTTGGCATAAATTTGAAGCTCTGCATATACTTCCCTTCTGCTTGAGCTCTGGGACATAGAAAAACCAGGGCTCCTTTCCCAGTAGCTGCTGTCTTCTCATCTCCTGCTTTTCTGTGCGATTTGGTGACAATTAACTCACTGCAATTGCTTCATTTCTGGAGAAGCCATGAATCGTTCTGGAAGACTTGCCTGTATCACCTCCCAGCATGGCCCTTTCCAGACCTCATCTAGTCCTTAACCTGCCTTAACTTCCCTCAACTTCTCTCCTGGTTGCCAAGCAAACTGCAGCACTGTTGAACTGGGCCAGACACACCCTGAGGCGCTGTGGGATATCTGGGATGTAGGATATTCAGCTCCATCACTGTTCTCACATCAACAGCCTGCCTCAGCAGGACCCAGAGCCCTTGTTCCCCTTTCCCCCTCTCGTGTATTGTCTGCTGTGGTTTATTTTAAGTGCCGGGATTGTGCTGCCTCCAGAGAAGGCAATAATCCCCATCCAGCTGCGAGGGCTGTGTCCCACCCTGGCCATGAGCTGTGTTGGGAGTGCCATTAGTGCTGATGGAGGGCTGTGGGTCTGACAGCTGGAGGGCTGGAGGTCAGGCTCACTGTGGCACACATTTCAGATTTCAGCACAGAAGGCTTTGATAATACTAAATGCAACAAAGGGTTTCTCTCTTACCCAGATTCTGTTCCCTTTTTTGTTGCTCCTTTTTAAATTAAGGCACTGCAGTGTTGTGTTGTAAGAAGAATCTATTTTTCTACTGACCCATTTCAGTAAAATTTCAGCCCATCTAGAGCATATGCTGCTTGTGAAGATGGAAAGAAATTTACAGATATTAAAGACACTGAGATCAACTCATCTCACCTCATGCATTACAGCCTGGAGAATTTCCCCAGGGCTCTCCTCTCGAGCCCAGCACTCTGCAGCTGGATGACACCGTGGCTTTTTGTGTCATTATCAAGAGCCATCTCAAGGTCTGGCTCAGGGGTCTTGTTCCACCACTTGTCCTCCACCGGGCAGACGTGAGACACATGCAGTGGGAGGCAGCAGCCGGCTCTGGCCCCTCGTGCCAGCAGCACACCCCAGGTCTTCAGCCTCCTGCCTGCGTGTCCTCAGCACCTCTGCTCTCCTGGAGCCTGGGTAGGGAGAACGAGGGCAGCAGGGGAGTGCTGAGATGGCTGGGAGTGCTGCCAGCACCTTTCCTTCCATCCCTTCCCTTTGGGAGCCTGGGCTTGCCTGCCTCGGGGGGGCCATGGACACAGGGAAGATTTCAGGTCAGCTCCAGATGGTCAGCAGTGGATGAAGATGATGCTTGTGCAGCTCAGCTAAGCCAGTCCTGGCCCCTCCTAAGCTGCTGACAGCAGCTGCCTCCAGAAGGCAACTAAAAGCACTAAATGAGATTCCTGCCACTAATCACCATCCAAAGGACCTGCCTGCTTCCTCAGAAGGGGACAACAGCCTCTGCCTCCTCAGGTGCTTCAAGAGGCCCTGTGCTGCAATGGAAGAGATTCATGGCTCCCATGAGGCTGCACACCCTGCAGAAGAAGGCAGTTTTCTTGTGAACTGACTTAAAAATCATTTTTCCCCATTTGTTCCACAAATGAAATGAAACAGCTCAGTCTGAGGACTTGCAGAAAGACTTGTTTCCATCAAGCCCTTGGAAATGCTGTCATGTTTCATTCCAGGAGAAATTGGTTTGAAACTTCTCCACTGCCAAAAAAAAAAAAAAAGAAAACCTGAAACTACATTTTCTTCTCTTCCTCCCACCTGAAGCTGTCTGGACTGCCTTGGGCCAGAAGCGATGGATTCAGGTCCACTTTGTCAAGGGCCAGTGTATGTATTCATGTATCTTTTCCAAGCCCGAATAACTGGGTGCTGTTATTTTCAGAAGTCACAAAGATTTCTGTGTTGCAGAGATCTTTCTTCTCAGTTTTGCAGGATATTTTCAGACTATATTTTTCTGAACTCCTGGCCTTTTGAGTACTAATGTACCACTAAAAAATAGAATTATCCAAGGCAAGAATCTTACTTGATGGCCATAATTGTGTCATCTTGTTGCGTGGTCCAAAACTGATTTGAAGACAGCCCACTCCTTGGATAGTGCCCAGGAGAAATAGAGTGATTTATGTTTTAAGAAGAGCCTTTGATTTGGGAGTTCAGCCTTGGTACAGCTGAGGAGGTTTGATGTCTTGGTCAAAGTATGTTAGAGCTGCTCATTTTCTTAATTTTTGGCATTTACTAAAGACAGTTTATGCCTTTTATATGAGATTAAATGCTAATATTGGTTTTGTGAGTGTCTCCAGCTCTGAATCCCCATTTGCAGTTTGGGACTTGGCTGCCTGCCCCATCCCCAGTGGGTGTTAGAGCCACATGAGCCAGCCCAGGGAGCCAGCGCTTCCTGCAGCTCGTGCTCCCGCTTTGAGCAGGACTGGAAATGCATCCGGCGCCTGCCCAAACAGGACTCCTGTACCTGGTGTGTATGAGAGAAGATGAAGATCTGTTTGCATCATGTTAGTACATAAATCCAGCTCCCCTTAAGGTGCTTAGGCATATTTGGATAATGACCTGGAACCACCTGGGTAGCAGGAGGTTCCGTGTACCTGTCACGGCAGCCTCTGTGAGCGGGGAGATTGCCAGCCAGCAGGCAGAGGCAGCCAATTATGCCACGCTCAGAAGCATTTCATTCTTTTTTCCATCTCCCCAGCTCCACAAAGCGAATCCTGCTGTAGAGACCTCTGCCTCCCGCTGGCATCACCTCCTGTCTGAGGAGAGAGTGTGTAAAGTGCCCTCGGTGTTGGCAGCGCGGTTTTTCTGCCGCTGCAGTTAAAAGCTGTGCTCTCCTTTGCAGGGGACTCTACTGAGCTACCCCGATGCTCGGGGGCAGCCTGTGGCAGTCCCTCTGCGTGCTGGGGGCTTGTGGGCTCTGTTCTTGCTGGCGGGGGGAGGAATTGCTGGGAATTGCTTCATATTTTGCCCCATTTTTTTTTTTCCCCTCTACTCATCAAGCTGGGAAATGATTCCTGCTGGCTGCAACACCTCACAGGTCTCGTGGATTTTGGGGGCCTGCCCTTAGGTAACACTAAAAAGCAAGATGCAGTCTGTTTGTGTGTGTGTACCTGTGTGTCCATGCATGTGTGTTTTGGGAGGGAATCCAGGAAGCATTCTAACAGATGTAAACCAGCTCCCATACCAAATGTTTTTAATCCCTGATTCCTTCCTCCTTTTTTTGCTTCCCCCCCGTTCCTCCGGCTTAAGGAGTTTTTGGTATTCCCAGCTGAGATTTCATGCTTTTCTTTCATTGTGGGGACCAGGGGAGGGGACCCAAATCTGCAGTGTTAATTCCTTCCCAATAAAAGCCAGCCTGGAGCAGCATTGAAGGAAGTACAGCAAAGATTTCCTTTGGTTTAGTGATAATATTTCTGTGTCACTGCACAAAAGGTGCTATCCCCCAGTAAGTCAAACCCTTCCCCTGTGCTTGGATATATTGAAGAGGAAGATGAAGCCTCTTCACTCCCTTTTCTCCTTTGTGGTCCTGTTCCTCCTCACCTGCTCTGGCAGGAGGTGACCTTACCCAGAGGACTTCCCCAGCTGCTTCAGAAAGGATGTGCCTTCTTCCAGGGCTGGATGTGGGACCAAGGTGTCATTGCAGACCCTGGGAAGCATGGGGACAAAGCAGGATTCTCCATGGATCCCTTCCTTGTGTCCTGCCATGCATGGTCCTGGATTTGTCTCCCTGCTCACATGTGTGCAGCTTTGTCTTGCAAGCCCCTCTTGTACTGGCTTAAGCCAGCTACCATTGGGATCATGACAATAATGATGTAGAATATGTCCCTGAAATCTGGTGTTATGGAAGCTTCCTGCAGCATTTTAGCATTGCCTTGACAAGAACTCACACAGAGTTTTGGCGGTAGAAGTGTGATATATGTCCCTTCCTCACGTTGTGAAGTCTTTGCAAGCTGGAGCTGAACATTCATGCTGAGTGCAGTTGGGTAGCTCTGAATCCAGATTTCCAGGCTCCTCCTTAAGGAAAAGTGTAAGAGAGTCATAGAGACCCTCTCCCACCTGAGTACTGCTACCATGCCAGGCCTTGGAGCCACAGCAGGATGGGAATCAGAACCTGATTCTGCCCTAGAGGCAGGTTTGGAGGTTCCCAGGACAGAACAACTTGTCCCTTCTGTTGTCTCTAGCTGCTCAGCAACACTTCTCTTGTCTGCGGGCCCGTGGCATCACCCTCTGACTTTGTCCCAAGGCTGGGTCACGGAACATTAACAGCCAACCTGCCTAAACTTCTCCCCTTCCTTTTTGGTCTGCTCCATGCACACAGCTTCTCATTTCATCTCCCTCTGGCTTCTGTCATTTGAAATAAGTCAGTTGGTAACTGCTACTCAAATGGCAGGAGCTGAAAGTCTCCTTTGCCTTTGTGACCTCACTCTGCCATTTCCCAAGCTTCTGAGAGAGCAACTCCATTGGCTGGAGGGGAGGAGCGTTGGGACTTGCTGAGCTGAGCTTCTGGATTCCTGGATCACCACAGCATGAGTGGGTGGTAGGTGATTTTGTCTTGGAGATTTTCACCTTACTTTGGAACTTTAGCTACAGGAAATCAAATGGCTAAAAAGATTTTCACTTATATCTATAAAAACTGACTTTAAAATTCTGATAATGGTGAAGAAAGCTGAAAAAGGAGGGGAAAGCATAAGGCACAGGTGTTGTCCCTTCCTCACAGAGTGTTTGACAGAAGAAGCTCCCATCTTTCAGGCAATTCCCAACTCAGATGGTAACTACTCAGTGCCCAGAGGAATGCCAGTCTGATGGGAATGCAGTAGCTCTACTGCTTGTCAGAACAAACCAGGATTGAATATGCAATGAACCCAGGTTGGTTCAGAACCACAAATCCCTAAAAACCTGTACCTTTTAACAAACAGCCCTTTTTGTTTAATGATCCATGTGAGACTAATCCTGTGGTTTCCAGTGCAGTTGTGTTGGACCCGTAGTTAAAAAAATCACTTGTGTACCAGGCAACTGATTTGTTACTGGCCCCCTTGGGCTCTGTTTGAGACAGATTTCACTGGGAAAAGAGCTACAGAAAATGTCAGCAGACTGTGTGTGTGTGTGCCAGAGACTCCCAGCAGCTGTGATTTCAAATCGATTTTATTTTCCCCTCATCTAAAGAGTTTTACACTTGCAGGGAGACATTTTGACGTATTGGGAAACAAAACAAGGAAAAGGTTCATGGTGTGGGGAGAAGGCAAAGGCTTTCCAATAGAATGAGAGATAAGGAGGACAGTGGGAAGACTGGGAGACCTTTCTGAAGGTGCATTTCTGCGTTGTTCTTGTGCTTCTTGTGATGGCATACACCCTTCTGTAGTGTTCTCTAAAATCTTTGCCTCTTTGCTTGCACTCAGTGCTCTATTTCTGCCTCAGGTCTAAGCTTTCTGTACTGTCACTGACCCACACGAGGGGCAGGTCTGTCTTTGGGGCTGGACAAGGAGCTGTGTCTGTGTGAGCTGCTGTGTCCTGGCTGCTCCAGCACCACCTCCTATATCCCACAGCTGGAAGGCAGCAGGGAGCAGCCATCCTGGATTGCCTATGAAACCCTCAGATGGAAGGAGAAATCCAGTGCTTGCAGCCTGGATCTCAGGAACTCAGACTGATGTGAGCAAAAAGACAAATCCTCTCCAAGAGACTGGAGGGTGAGGAAGAAGGGAATGGGGTACAGAGAAGGCTCCAGGGAGTGAAGAAAGAGGAAAAGCTGGAGTCTGGGTGGTCAGCAGGGCACCCATCTCCTAGCCACAGGCAGTGTGAGCTGGGATCTCATAGCCCTCAGTGTCCTCTGAAATCCCTGAATGCTCTTGCAGAAGGAAGGAGAGGAGAGCTGGAGACTTCACTCAGAGAGCCCAAGTGGTGCCCTGTTTGTTCCCCTCCCCTCTGGGTTTTCCATTTGCACCATTGCTGTCTCCTCCATCCCAGGGCTGGGGTTCTGCTGGCTGAGGTTGAGCCAAGGACCCCCCCATGGTGTGGGGCTGTGCTGGGCTGTCTCCAGCCCCATGCTGCATCCATTATTGTCAGCACCTACTCTCCCCCTCACCCTGCCCTGTTATAATCATGTGTTAAATACATTGCAGATGCTCCTGGACATATTTTTGACCCATTTTCTCTGGAGTCCCTGCAATTTACTTTGTCAGAATAATTGCAATTTATTTAAATGTCAACAAGCCACACGTGGGAGACAGCAGTTGTGTGCAAGAGCAGAGCAATTACAGGGAACGGGTCCCATTTCACCACTTGAACAAAGATCCGAGCCAGGAGAAAGGAGAAGATCATTTACCTCTATTAACTGATCACTTACCCCACCACTCCCAAAGTCCCCATGTACCTTTGTGCCTCTTCTTTGGGGTCATCACTTAGTGCAGGAGCTGGGGTATGAAACCAGCTCTTCCTTTGGCATGCTCTTCACAGGAGCATCTGCTCAGTCCAGAGGAATTTAGTGGTGATTTAGACCCACGCTAACTGCTCCTGGAATCCAATTCTGGTCCTGCCCAAACAGCTTAAACTGAAACAGAGATGCAGAGGAGCCTGACCTGTGGGGACATCATTACAGCCCCAACAAAGCAGGCACTACAGGCCCCAGATCCAGCAGTGATTTACCTTGAGGAATAAGTGTAGATGGCTTCTTCCCCTCTGAGGGTTTTGCGGCAGCCTGGCAGTGGGGTGATGGGAGTTTGTACATTATCAGACTCCTCGTCCTTTATCTGTGTGAGGTCAGGGTCTCTCTGGCCCTGGCACTGCCCAGATACACACCAGGCTCTCTTGCCCTCAACAGCCAAAGGCCATGAGCAGAAAAAGCCATTGAGGGGGAAAGTGCTTTGCTCAAGACATCTTGGCAAGTATCCCTGGTTCTCCCTTGGTGCCCTTCTTATCAGGACATGCTGCTCCTTTGGGGCCAGGCTGTAGGATGGGTGAAGCCCAGGCTCCCAGAGCTGGAATACTGGTGGTTGCTGCAGAGGAAGATCTGGGGCCATCTAGTGACCTTCCACTGAAAACTTTGTGCTTCCAGTGCTCCCAGTTGCTCTTAGAAGATATGTGGGACACGTTTCCTCCCTGCTGCTGACTGAGCAAGTCCCCACTTGGCAGCGAGCCGGCTGGAAGGCAGACCTGCACCCTCTTAATGATTTTTTTTTTGCTAGGAGCTGATTTAGAAAGTGGTGCATGTAACCACCTCCTTTCATCTCGGATGAAAGAGAAGGATAACCCATGTCTTTTCAGAATAGGAAGCTGAAACAGTCAGAGCCCCCACCCAAAATGTGATCTGGGAAGAAGAGAAATGGAGGTGTTTGTGCCTCAGTGTTTGTCACCGAGGGCGAGGGGTGGGCAGCAGCTCTGCAGGTGCTCTGCCGTGTCCCCCGCACGTGTCCTGCACCGTGTGCTCCTGTGCACCACCAGGTGCCTCGCCTGGATTTCCCAGGGGTCCAGGCAATCTCTTCTCTGTTATTATCAACTACAAGCATGATAATCTGGACCCTGATGCATACAGGAGATTACAAAGCAGTGTTTTATGGACCTGCTACAAAAGGACCCATAATCTGCTAATGCCCACAATTAAAAAAGGTAGTTGAGCAAATCTGGGCCACTGCAAGTCAGTGCCCATGTCTGGAAGTGGATTCCAGTTCCAGCTGTTGGCCTTGCAAAAGAAGACAACATCTTTATTAAATATTGGTGCTGGAAATAATATCTTTTCTATCTTTTTCATTTGGCAAAATGCCTTGCAAAGCTTGGACATAAAGCAAAGGCATCTCTGTTTAGCAGGGTTTTTTTTTTTTCTCTTTTTAACTATCTGCTTGTAAAAAAGCATGTAGAGATTGGTACATCTTTCATCAACCCAGGTCTTGTGGTAAAAATGAGCTTAGTAACTCTGGTAATGGATTCCTTTGGAGAAAACCTGTCTGTGCAGATTTTGGGAGGGAAAACATTCCTAATATCCCCCCTACCCTCTCTGTGTCCACCATGCTGTGATGTTCACACCTCACAGGACTGGGCACCCAATTTCCCCATGGCCATCAGCCACACTCTGGTGCCCTTCACTCTTGACATCTTCCCACCCAAATTTCTTCGTGCGTTATTCCCACAGCCCCATCCCTCCCTGGGGGTGCCTGGGCAGATGTGTGCTTGCCCTGTGGAGCCAGGGCTGTGGCAGAGCCAGGAACTCGGGTCCCTGGGGGAATCTGCAAAGTACAAGTTGTTATTACTCACTACAGCAGAACAATCAGCACGGGCTCTGTAATGCAGAGAGATGGATTGAAGCTGCTTAAGACCAGAGGAAAATGGAATCTCTGCTTTGCAACAAGGAGTTTAACTCCTGCAATCCCCTCCTGATGAGTGATGAGAGTTGAGCAAAAGCCCAGATCTGAAAATTGCTGGGTTCAGGGAGTGAGATGGGGCCGTGCAGCAGGAGCCAAAATCCGACCTGGATCTCAGCTTGGCACGGTGATGTGCCAGGGCCGTCCTGTGAAGGCAACTCTCTGCATGTGCAGCTCTTTCCCAGGAGTCGTGGAGAGGACCCTGACATCTCACGCTGCTCAGGTGTGAACAGTGCCAGTACAGCCCTCAGGTACCCTCTTTTTTTTTGCCCCCTGCAATGATCCCACTGCTGCTGGTCCTGCAGTCAGGTTTCTCCATGTTTCCATCCCAGGTATGAGCCTTCCGGAGAGTGAACTACAAAGAGGACAAAGCAAAGAACTTCCAACAGCTTTGCAGTCATGATGACTCTGTTTTCTGCTCATGTGCTTCTGGTGGAACTTAGGTTGTGCAATAAGAAGCTCTTGGTAATTACATGTTCCTTATTTCTTCCCACAAATGTGTGAGTCCAGCTTTCCCCCTGCTTTGCCTAAGATGGATAGCAGATCTTCTGTTACATTAAGGCAGCTTTAAACATATGATAAACTAGCTATACAAACCTTTGTCATCCAAGGCATAAAACAACCTCTAACTGCTTAGGATTAAGAAGACACTTGTCTTAAATCAGCCAGTTATTTTAAATACTTCTCTGTTAGCTGTCAGATGCCCTGACTGCCTGTTATCACACCAGGGGATTTGTGTTAGACTTCAGCGCCAGACTCTGCTCTGAGACTGGGCCCTGGGCTAAGGAGGAGCTGGGGCTCCCAGCTGTTTCTCCAGCAGCTTTCTGTGGCAAAGGGGGATAAGTCTGGCATGCTGAGTGAGGAGTCAGGCTGCAAGGACTAGCCTGAGAAACTCCGATATCTCAGAGGGCTTCCAGGGCTGCTAAGGGAACACATCTGACTGTCTTGTTCTTTTGGGATAAAAGGAAAACCAGGAGATCCAGCTGGTCATAATAATATGAGGCTAGAGAGGAACAGACAGCCGCGTGCATGCACACAGGATTTTGAACATACAGATTTTCTTCAGTGCTAAATTATCGTACTTTGCAATGAAACTTGTTTTGGTTTAATTCTGCTGGTCATGGGCTCCCAAGAGAAACTGCTATAAGCAACTGCAGTCTGGCTGGGACTGCAGGGTTGAGGAAGATGTTTCCAGCAGGGAAGGTTCCTCAGCTGTGGGGTGAAGCTGCCTGCAGCTGGGGAGGGAAAGGCTTCTGCTGTTTTCTTTTGCCACATCACTCCCTCCTGTAAAGACCTGAGATCTGGTGGCAGGAGGCTTGAACCAACGCCGGAGCATTTGTGCAGAGGCGGGCAGAGATTCACCTGCCTTGGAATTCAGCTGATTTCACTGCCGCAGGTTCATCCTCTTAATGAGCCCCTGGAGAGGGAGCCGGGGAGGCTCAGCGAGGCCACGGCACCATCTCTGGCTTCCCCGTCTGAGCCCTCACCCGCCGGAGCTGAGCCCCCGCTCAGCTCCTTGTTTTTCTCCCCGCATCAGCTCCGTGCTGGGCGAACCGGAGCTGCGGGACCCGGCGGGGCTGCGGCTCCGGGTGCTCCCGCCGGCTCCCCGCTGCAGCGCCAGCCGAGAGCATCGCCGTCCTCAGCAGAGGTCCACCTCCTCCCCTTCACCGTTTCACCCGCTGCTGTTGATTAAGTTCCTCTTGCAGCTCTTCCAGGAAGCCAGGGGCCTGTTGTTTTGGAGATCGCCTTAATTTGTTTACTCGTGCATATGTTCTGTCTTGTACAGTGATGCTTCGCAGCTGGTCTCGAGCAGCCTGCGGCACAGGGGAAGCAGCAGGTTGAGTTTGAACCAAAGGAAGTCGCTGAAAGCTGGCCCGATGTGTGGATCCGAGGGCAGGCTCCCTGAGACTGATGTGGTAAAACACGGTGCCATATTGGCTTAGGTAGCATCTTTATATCTACTGCTGGTTTTCGTCATAATTTGGGCGCAATCACAGATTGTTTTTGCAGAAGATCAGTTAAGAGCGAAGAATTAAAGGTAGAAAACTCCCTCGGATTTTCTTATGCAAATGTAAGATTTCCCAGCACATGGCAGGCGGCTGGAACTAGATGATCTTTAAGATTCCTTCCAAACCAAACTATTCCATGATTTTAAATTCTCTAAGAAAGGTGGAGAGATAGGGATTGAGGCTTAGATTTGCCAGCTGGACAGGACTTGTGCTCTCCATAATCAGACATCTACAAAAACTGGTTTCAGAGGTGCTGTCTGGCCAGGACGGACAGCCAAGGTGATCTCCTGAGGAGGATGCTCACACACCTGTGAGGCTCGGGCGCAGCTGATGCATTCCCGAGGTACCTCCTCTGTGCTTCCCTGTGTCAGGATCCTGCCCTGCTCTTGCTCACCAAAAGCTCGGTACAGCAAAGGGATTCTGTCCCTGGGGAACAGCAGAGCCTTCTGCGCTGCTTTTCTGCCCATAGAACCTGAAGAATCTGGCACTGTCAGTGGAAAAAAAACCCACAACATTTGGATGTTTTACTGCTACTGTAAAGCTGTTACTTCTTCCCCACCCACCCTTTAGGGAAAAAAAAAAAGCAGCCTTGTTTAATCTGCCAGCTTGCAAATGGCTCCTAAATAACACAGTTGTCTTTGGCTCAGTCGATCAAAGGGCTCTGCCCATGAGGACAGGGACACTTTGCAGGCTCAGATTAGTGTTGTTTCAGAGGAATTGGATGCTTCTTTGAGTTGTTTTTAGATGATTCTCTTTCCAGGTTGAGTCTGAGCCAGATAACTGAATGCATAGAATCGATATTTTGCAGAACTGATAGAAAATTAGCCAGGTTTAATAAACTTCATGCATGGCTTCCTATTGTAGCTGTATATCAAAAGGAAAATAAATATATTGACTGGATCTGCTTACAAGACCATCTGTAAGTCACTCTGGGAAATAAGGCAATTGCAACATGGTTATGGGAGGCCTGCCTCATAGGGTAGGAAAGGATCATGCTCAGGACATCTGGGTCTTCTTGCTAATTTACCACATGACCTTGACAATCAGGCCAAATTTTCATATATGTCCACAAAATGCATTTTGCTTTTTGACTCTGGATGTTATTTCAGATGCTGAGGTAGCTCCATGTTTGGCCCTCCTTACCCTGTACCAGGTGAAGTTGCTGGTGGTGCTCCATTCCTTGGAGAACGATCCTAATAGCTTTCCCAGGTTTATTTTTTTATCATGGATTACTTCTGTTGGGTCCCCTGAAATATGGGAATGCCACTACTGCTTTCCCATGTGGAGACTGTGGTTGATAAATGTTCTGAGATCTATCCCAGCAAGGTGATGGAGAGGTAGAACCAGGCAAGACTCAAACTCAGATTTCTCAATTTTTTGGATCTGTGGCTAAATGCAACATTTTCTGAGATTCAGGAAGAAATTGTAACTGTTTTCTCCTTGTGATGTTTCCCATATTCCAGACGTCAGTGCAGTATGCAAACAGAGGCATATGGAGCATCCAAACTCACCTTCATCCATCTTCATTTGCCCTGGCTGTAATGGACAGCAGCCACACAGCTGTCCTTTGGAAATCGGGAATGCTGCTCCGCTGCCGCTCCATCTATCTGCAGCGGAGAGACAGCTGCAGGTAACGGAAAAGGTTCGCGTGTGTTGCTCCCACTCCCGTGTGCAGCTGCCTGGAGGGGCTGAGGCCTGAGTGGGGAGGCACTGCTGCCCCGGGGGACAGACGGATCAACCCCGGGGGGACAGATGAACCAACCCCGGGGCTGCTCTCCCCAGGCGTGCTCGGTGCCCAGGGAGGCAGCAGCAGGTGGATTGTGCCTTTATGTGGAACCACGGTGCAGTCGGGTGAAGGCTGATGGGAAGGATGAGACTGGATCAGCTCCTTGTCTCAGCGCTAAAAAGAAAGTGTCCATTTCTATTTCCATATGAAAAGACTTCTCCAGGACTAAAATTTGCTGTCTATACCTGGACTCACCAAGGAAAAGGAGTGACTGAGTCCTCTTGATGTACAGTTAAAACTGGAGTGAGAATCAGACCCTCTTTCTTTTCATCTTCAGTTTGCAGTGCAGATGGGACATCACTCTTCCCTTTCAGCAGCTCTGCCACTGTCCCTTGTGGGTTTTATCTCATGTCTGATCCCGATGCAGACATTTTCACTGACAGTTTTGTGATAGCCTGGAGAAAAGGAGGCTCAGGGCAGACCTCATTGCTCTCTACAACTGCCTGAAAGGAGAGTTGTAGCCAGGTGGGGGTCGCTTTCTTCTCTCAAGTAGTAAGTGACAAGACCAAAGAAAATAGCCTCAAGTTGTGCCAAGGGAGGTTTAGTTGGATATTAGGGAAAATTTCTGCACTGAAGGGTTAGTCAGGCACTGGAAAGTAGACCCATGGCTGGTATAAATCAACAGAGCACCCAAAACTTTGTAGGAGCACACAGAGGTGGTGCTGGTGGAGGATCTGACTCCTGTAATTTTCGTTGCTCAGTTGTTTTCCTTTTCAGTTGGCTTTTCTGACTCTGCAATTCCCACTGCAGGAATGCTGATGGGCAGATGAAAGGTTGGCTGCTGGGAGTTTTCCAGATCAGCCTCACAGACATAATGCACGTCAGCTGCTGTGCCCGGTCTCCAAAATCCTTCCTGTGTCTCGTCTTGCTGGATGCTCTCTCTAGTTGCTGCCCTACCTCTCAAGATAATAACAAAGGCTCTGAAATGGTGGAATTTCCCTTCTCTCTTGAATGGAGATCAAGGGGAGAGTTTTGTCCCTACATGCAGGATAATAGGCAGTGCAAGTTTACTCTCTGTCTGTACACAGTGTGTGGAAGTTGGTCGTTATCTGTATTTTCTACAGGAAATAAGCCAGTTTTGTCAGGAGAGGAGTGTTTGGGGTGATGCCTCTGCAAGAGCAGCTGGATCAGGGTCGCAGCTTTTGATTTGGGCTCCAGCAGAAAATGTTCAGTTTGGTACAGCTCATTCTTGAGACAAAAATTCATTGTCCCAAAATTATTTATTTCATTTTCCCTATTTGAAATCCTTTTAAACTGGGAGAAGAAAATAGTTGTAAGTTTCAGCACTGACTCATTTCAAAATCTAAAGCATCTTTTTTGATCTAACATTTTGGCTAATTAAATAGGAAACACATTACGGAGCATCAAGGTCTCTTTTAGATCCACTGGTGTTTTTATTAGTCTCTGAAATTCTTGAGGAATAGATAGAATATCTCCCACCCAGCTCTGCTGTGTCAGTTAATGTGTGAGCAATCACAGTATGACATATCCACCGAGGAGCATATACAAATTGAATCTCTACGTGTGGTTGTCAGGAAACAAAACACGCTCGATATCTGTTTCAAAGACAATTTTGATTTTTTTAGCAAAGCTTTTGTGGAAAATGTAGCAGCAAAGAAATAAAAATTACTCCTGCCATTTGGAAACAGGTAAACAAGAGGTATTAAAAATTGATGAAAACACTACATGGTCATTCCTAGGGATGATTTCTCACATGTAAACACATCTTTGGTGAAGGGAGGAATGAGACCAGATCCCAGTCCCCGGGGTCTCAAATCCCATTGAAGTAATTTGCAACTAGATCAGGCTGGGGGATCATCACAGTCTTCGAATTTGACGCAGGCACCAGCTGAGGCTGCAGAGCTCAGCAGCAGTTCAAGCCCCTTTTATCTCCTGGGTGGTCCCTAAGTCAGAGCCCTCATCTCCACTTTCCCCCTCCCTTCTCAAACTAGGCATTTGCTGATGCCATTGTTTAATCCAGCCAAGGATCTGCTTCATTTTCCATGCTCCAAGGTAATTTTGGCAAGGCTGCTCTGTTCTTGCATGCCAGTTAGAAAACACTCTCTCCTTCCGTGGGGCAGTTGTAATCCTGCAAGATTTGTGTGTAATAAATCTCCTTGCCTATCTGGTTTTTATTCTGGGCGAGGCAAATGGTGTAAAATCCCAACCCTTCCTCTGTGTGGAAGCAGCTGACAAACAGCTCTTCTGATAATTCCTTCCATATGGGCCCAAGCCGGCGTTTCCCTGTAAATGGAACAGGCCCTTTCCCAGCTCCAGCACACACAGTGTGCTGGGGAGAGGTCCCACCACTGGTGTTTCAGAGCACAGGGAAGCTTCTGGGCTCAGCAGAGCACAGCAGCACCATTGCTGTGAAGGAGTGTCCGCATGGGAACCACCATCCTGTGGCAAAGTGATCCTGGGCACTCCAGAGGCACGAGGGGGCTCTGGGCAGTGCCCATTTCTCTGCCCCCCTGGTGGATCCCCATGAACAGCATGGGTGGGGAGAGGCACCAGCCTGCAAGGAAAACAGAACTGGGAGCAGAAAGGGAAAAGTTGGTTTGTTTTCTTTTCCTCCCCCTAGCCCAGTGGGCTCTCTCTCCATCCTCTCCCTGCAGCCGAGCTGTGCCGGGCGGGGGCTGGTGCCCCCCAGGATGGTGCTGTGGCATTGTCACCGTGAGCTGGCTTTGCCAGCCGTGGGTCTTTCCAGGTCGTGAGAAAAGCAGGTCAAGCATGTGAGCATGTGTCTGCCTTTCAGGCACACACTGGAGAACTGTTCTCCACAGAGATCTCCCTTTATCATGGGGAGTTACTGGAGTGGCCTGAGCTGCAAAGCAAGGGTTTAAAAGCATCTCTGAGTGTTGGAATTGAGGTGAAGTCCTCCTGCTTTAGGGCACAAGCTCAACTTTAAAGGAGGGGACAAGATGGAAATTTTCCTTTGAGAAGATTATGTTAAAACTTTCAAAAAGGTATTTGATTTGATAGGAGAGGATTTGTATCTTTGCCTGCAACAGCTGATACCATGGGGTGTTGGAGATGGACCAGCCGAGGGAGGGCTCCAATACCTGCTGCACACAAAAGCCCTGTGTCCGGGGCAGAGGGGGTGCAAGCCTTTCTTTTGTCAGGGATACAAAACTTAGCAGGGTTCATTTTGAGGATGCCTTTTATGAGATGGGGGGACCTCCACTGCACCCCACTGCTGCATCTCTCTGTTCCCAGCCCCAACATACATTCCCAAAGCAGCCTGGCTCTCTTCATTTGCCAGAGGTGCTCAGGGTGAGGAAAGATCCTGGTGCTGCATTGCAATGGTGCAAAGTGCCCAGCCAGCAGGGAGTACAGGACTGCAGCCTCATGGTCAGCATGGGAGACTGGACCTGCTCCAAGTCTGGCTGTTCCTTCATCCCAGTGTTCTAGGAGGACATAAGATGGCACAATCTCAAGGCATTTTTCAAAGGCACTTCTCAAAGGCACTTCAGTAATTCTCATTATCCCCCTCGCAAGGACCACGGGCCAGCATTCAGCAGTGCTTGGCTGCTTTTCAGGCCAGAATTTCTGTCTTCTGTTGATGCTTTCTTTCAGCTGAAGGAAGAAGGAGGTTGAGTTTTGCTTGGATTGTCCCTGGCAGAAAAAGAAAGCACCCACGCGCTCCATGTGCTTTTCAGGCTGGTCCAAAGCCTGGTGGATCCATTCCCTTCGGCTTCAGTGCCGTTTGCGTTTCGGCCGACAGTACAAAGTGGTATCGCTGCTGCACGGGGTGGCTGGTGCTGCTGCCAGCAATGACCTCATGGTTCTGAGAGTTTCTGTGATTCATTTCATCTGCTTCCATCTCCAGAAGATGGTTGGTGAGCTACCTGGAGAGGGGAGGAGTGGCAAACACAAACACAACCCCACCAGGGTCCTCCTGAGCTGCAGAAATTCCTCCTGCCCAAGGATGGAGAGCAATGCAGACTCACCCACACAAATTCTTGCCCTTTAGTGTGCAGCTGTTTTCAGGCAACTCGAAAACTCATTCTTTTCCCTCACCAGTTCAACTGTTGCAAATGCTTCCTCCCTTCTCCAAACCTGAATTGTAACTTGGATGGTTCTGCTCCAGCAAATAACAAAATGAAGAAGTTGATTTGAAACCAGGATGTTGCTTCTTGCAATGATGCTCCAAACGACGTGACGATGTTTGATAACGTAGGAAAGGCTTCTCCAAAGGGCAGTGGGAAGGATGGCAGCAGCTTTGCTGTTCTTGGCTTTGCCAGCTCAGTTCTCTGCAGGTTTGTTGTTGCGGTTTCCCCCAGCAATTCTCCAGGCATGTTGAATTCCTCCAGGCTGGATCTTTCTGCTTGAAGTGATGGGATTTTGGCAGAGTTTTCTCTTGGAGCTGGAGCCAGGATTGCTGGAGTTGGCAGATAGGACCACATGTGCCACCCATGCTGTAATTTCCATGGTGTGGGAGCGATATTCATCAGGATAGGGTTGGGCCCTGAGATGTTTTTCTGCTCATGGCGAACAGGCGTATCTTGCCAGGCTGCCTCTGCCTTGAGCCAGTGTGTGGATTTGATAGCTTTCAGCAAAGTTATTCTTGGTTGATGCCGCTCTGAGGTGATGAAAAATAGGCCCTTCTGGGTATAAAAATGTTTTCATTTTAGAGTGTTTGGAAAGCGGCGCCAAGGATGACAAAAGCAAACACCCACCCCAAGCAAAGGAACGCTCCCAGTAGCATCCCCAGAGAATTTGAGACCTGGGTGGTGCTGAGAGGAGTGTGTTGACATGAAACCATGGGGCAACGTGGGCTGGAGGAGCTCTGGGCACCAGCAGCCCTAAGCATGACTGTTGGGCTGGGTGCAGCCCTGTGCCACCCCCCTGAGCCTGGCCCGGGGCTGCTCGGTAACCAGGCATCACGGAATTGTAGGAAGGTTTGGGCTGGGAGGAGCCTTAAAGATCACCTCGTTCCAGCCCCTGCCTCGGGCAGGGACACCTTCCATGAGCCCGGGTCTCTCCAAAGCCCATCCAGCCTGGCCTTGAACAGCCCCAGGGATGTGCAGTTGTTGGACCAAGAGATGTGATGACTCTGGTTCTCTGTCTCTGGGGCTTACAAAGACGAGGTTCCTATAATGCACTCTGCTGTGCTGTTCCGTGTCTGTAAACACCTCTTCAGTCTCCCCCTGCCTCAGTTTACCCTTTTCTTCTACAAATTAAATAAACCCACCCCAAGAAAGCCCTCCTATTGACTTCACCGTGGTGTTTTGAGACTTAATTAACAGTCTGCAGAATGCACTGAGATCATGGGATGAAAGCAGCTATAGATATGCAAAGCAGCATCATTATGCAAAGATAAAATTTAGAACCTTTGTAAAATAAGTGTTGAAATGAATGTATCTCAGCATGTGCCTGGCTCTGCTCAGCTCTGGGCCCTCCCGTTCGTTCACCTGATAATCCCAAGGGAAACAGGACAAAAATGAGATTTATGAGAGAAGTGTGAAAATGCACAGGCAAGGTCTTAAAATCAGATTAATGAAAAAAGAGAAGCTCTGAAAGAAAAGAAAGATCTTTTCCTCCTTATCTCTTGGAGGTCTCTAAACTCCTGTGTACACATTACAGGCTGCAAACTAAGGGAGAGCCAGAATCAGGTTTCAGATTACTCATGCTTTATTTATTTCCTTTATTATTTTGAACTGGAAAAAGAAAAAAATGGTGGGGGGGATAAGGAATGAATTTCAGGTATAATTTAAAAAGAAAAATGTCTGAGTAGGGGGACACTCCATCAACTAATTAAACATGTATCAGAGGTGCAATATTCCCAATTAACTACAAAGTTGTGCTTCCACTTCTAATTGCTGACAGTTTCTTTTGGTGACTGTGTGCAGATTAATTGTCTTCAATGGGGAGCTGGTTGGCTTGATAATGTAATGTTTGAAGTGGAGGTAGTAATTGCTTTGATTACATTTGTGGTTTATTTTCTAAATGGCAGCCGAAGGTTGGGCCTGAGGTTTAAAGTAGCAGATAAAAAATTGAGAGATGAGGGGGAAAAAGTGAAGTTTCTTTAAGGAGTTTAAATCTGGTGGAGCAAACCTTGGGGGCTTGGACTAGATGACCTTGGAAGGTCCCTTCCAAACCAAACTATTCTGTGATATTGCTGCCCACGAGCTTCAGCAAGGGAGTGCACGGAGCAAAGGAGGGCAGTGGAGCTGGGGAAGGGGCTGGAGCAGCAGGAACAGCTGAGGGAGCTGGGAAGGGGCTCAGAAGGAGAAAAGGAGGCTCAGGGGGCCCTTCTGGCTCTGCACAACCCCCTGAAAGGAGGAGATAGCCAGAGGGGTCGGGCTCTGCTCCCAGAGGACAACAGGACAAGAGGGAACGGCCTCAAGATGCAATAGGGAAGGTGTACAATGGATATTGGGAGAATTTTTTTACTCAAAGGGCTGTCCAGCCCTGGCACAGGTTTCCCAGGGCAGGGTTGGAGTGCCCCTTCCTGGAGGGATTGAAAAGCCGTGTGGATGTGGCACGTGGGGACATAGGTTAACAATGGCCTTGGCAGCGCAGGGAAACTGTTGGACTTGATGATCTTAGAGGGCTTTTCCACCCTAATCGATTCGGTGACGAACCCAGGGAGCAGACAGAGGTGTGAAGGCTCTGCACTCCCCCCGGGCTCAGAGGTGTCTCCGGCGCTCTCTGCCCTGCCTGAGGGCTGGGGCAGTTTGGCAGCCACAGATGTTCCTCCGTCCTCCTCCCCAGTGCCCTGCAGCCTCCCGGCAGCCAGCAAGGAGGGAGGCAGCCGGCTTCTTCCCAGGCATCCCGCCTGGCACTTGGGTCACTCTTTTGATTTTTTTCCCACTGGCGTGGGAAAGACCATGGGCAGGAGCTGGGGTTTGAATTCCAAGCTCAGCTCCTGCCCTGCTTTTGGCAGCTGACAGGTCTCCTTGCTGGAGCCGAGGGATTCCCAGGCTTTTATCTTCTGCTGGCTGTCAGCTCTCTGGTATGAGATGAAGTCACCTCCTTCCTTCCTCCTTCCCAGTCCTGCCACTCACAGCAGCCCACCGAAGCCCCCCTCTCCCAGGCTCTGAGCAGCTGGGGAGCATTCCCTGCCTTGCTTCCCTGCTGCTCTCTGTCCCTTCATCTTGGCATTCTCTCCTCCTTTCCAGCTCTGGAGCCGTTAGCAGAGCTGAGCCGGGTCCAGGAGGAGCATGTGTAGGAATTGGATAAGGAAGAGCATCCACTGGCCTGTGAGGAAGCTTGGCCAGTGCCTGTGCCAAGTCTGTCTTCATTAGAGCGATGCCAGCGTGTGCCAGGCGGAATAGGCAGCAGGACAGCACCTGGGCCCCCATCCCTCTGGCCACACAGCCTCACCCTCAGTCTCTGCATGCTCCCTCTTCTCTCTCCTGCCTCCTTTTTGCCCTGGGCTGCTTCAGTTTCCCGTGCCCAGCCCAAGAGCCGGGCTGAAGGGCAGTGTGTGCAGAGGACGGGGACCCAAGCAAGCCACGACGCTTTTTCCTGGAGAGTGAGATTATCCTCTCATCACAATTAAACTGGGGCACAGGAATCGGTTTCCCACGGGCAGAGGTTTGACAGAATCTCTCTGTTTGCAGTCCCCTGAGCACTGCACACTCCAGAGAGCAGCAGTGACCGCGGGGCAACAGCTCTGCCTGTCTGACCACGGGAGCACGCGGGGCTGGAGGCAGGGAACACCCTCACGTGCCCCAGCAAACCAGGGGTTAACAGCCGTGCTGGCGAGGGGGGGGTTTGTCCTGAGGTTTTTGGAGCTGGGGAGCAATGGGCATCTGTGGCAGCAGCCAGCAAGGCCAGATGCTGCCCGTGGCCCTTCCTCAGCTGCCAGCAGCCCGAAGCAAGGGGCTCGTTGTTGGAGCAGCTTTGGGCCCTCTGGAAGAGGTTTGGAACAGCTTGTGCCTCCCAGCGGGAGAGAGCTGCTCTCTGCTGCCTTTTAGATAGTGGGGAAACTGAGGCATGAGCTTAGCATTCAGCCTTTGCCAAATAGAACCTTCTCTGGTGAAATTTTCCCCCTGATTTTTCCTTTCTCCTACATTGCTTTCCTGTCTTGAGCAGTAGGAACACGTCAGGACATGTTTTCCTGTGTGCTTGACACAACCTTCCTGTCCTTCCAGGTTTGCCATGTCTTGATGGACTCATCAACCCTCTCAGATGGGGACTGTAACCTGCATGGGGCACCCCAGTGCCAGCACACCCTGGTATGAGGGAGAGCGTTTTACAAAGTGAACACTGGCAAAATCCTCCTCCAGCAACGCACCGTCGTGCATGTTTTCATGTCACAGTTAGGGAAGATGATTAGATTCTCTAGCTGGTGGTAGTGCTCCTGTATCCCTCTTCCTGGGAAGCTGAGTTTCCGTGGTTACCGGGTCCAGGGCTCTGAGCAGTAGAAAAATTAGAATCATTAAAAAAGAAAAAATAAAGCCTGATGAAAATGATCTGAAATATCTCATTTTGCAAATCGGGCACTCCCAGTTTTAAGGTCTCCAAAGAAATCTATCAGTGAGGTGTTATCCCAGAGCCCCTTGGAGCAAGGCTGGGGTTACAGGGAATTTCATCCAGCACTACACTGCGATGGTGTTGCGATGGTGGCACTCGATCAGAAAGATCAGAAAGACCACTTCCAGGGGTGGCACTGGATGGGTTTAAGGTCCCTCCCAACCCAAGCTATTCTGAGGTTCCATGTGGGCCAGGCTTGGACCCTGCAGCTGTGCTAAAGCCCAGGCACTCGGAGGAGGAGCTGCCTGAGTGTGGGGAGCACCTGCAGCCCTTTCACCTCCAGAGATCAGCCCCTCCCCAGGCAGCCTTGGAGGAGCTGCTGCTGCCCTGCCAGGCCCAGCTCAGGGCTGTGAGAAGGGCAGAGCTGCCCCCATGGCTGGACCTGGCAGAGAGAAAGGAGCTGTAGCTCAGCAGGCAGGAGGCTGTCCTGCCTGCCAGGGGCTGGGGTGTGGGGTGGCATCTCTCAGCCATTGCCCTGCTTTCCTGGAGCATCCTCTCACCACTGCTCCGGGAGCTGGAGAAAAGGGATCTTCCTACTACAGGAGCCCTGCTCAGTGTTTTTCTTCTCTTCTGTTAGGAAGCAAAAAAGAGGCTTTTTTATTATTATTTTCTGTGACATCTGCAGTCATGAATTGGGCCTATAAAACACTGTGTAGGAGACTGTTCCTCCTTCACTTGATCTCCTTTCATTCCCAAGAACATTTTTCTCATCAAAGCTTGCAGATTTCAGACACGCCATAAGATATTTTTAATCATCTTCTGTCACGAAGTTTCCAAGTTAAAGGAGCCTGTGCCATGCAGAGAAAAGTCTATTTATTCTCCCTTGTTTAAAATACCCTGGCAGTCATTTTAATTACAATGCCTTTTCCCTACCCCTCCTGGGATGTGCAAATGTATTTACACAATTTACAGTAGAAGTGGTTTCCTTTCCCCCTCCCCTCACGCCTTCCCTGTCACCTCCCTCTTTCCCCCATGTGTGTAACGTGTGCAGTTCCAAATATCACAACTTGGCAAATAAATATTACAAGATTCAATAAGAGGGAGCTGCATTTGCAAGTCTGAGGCTAATTTAATAAATGATGGCAGTAGCTTTAAAACATGTCTCCTATTTAAAGAGCACAACACCGATCTTTGGAAGGAGCTGTGAAGTGGGCTAAATTTTTTAAAGGCTTTAAATGAATCCTTTTCATCTAAAGCTTGGAAAATTAGAAGTCTCCCAAGCTCGTTTTTGTGCAGCTTCGTCAGAGCAGGCGTAAAGCAAACCTGTGCCTGGCAGCGAGCGCTCTGCAGGCTCCGGGCTCCGCGTGGGACACCCAGTTACGTCTTCAGGCTGAGCCTTTTCCAGGGAAAAGGAAGCAAAACTGGGGTGGAAGAAGATGTAAACACCCTTTGTATTTATAGGAGAAAGGAGGCTGGATTGTCCAGAGCTGCTGCTGGAGCCCCGAGGGCGGGTGTGGGCTGCGCTGGAGGCGCTGCCCAGGGCTGTGGTGCTGCTTGTGCTCACGGCTTGTGCCAGTTTGCACAGACAGCTGTTGAGGAAAACGGGGTGGTGTGTGGTGGAACCCAGTGCAGAGGTCAGGGCTCAGCCAGGTCTCCCCGTCTGGCTACCATTTCTGAATCCCACTGCCCACGCTGCCTTTATCTTTTGTGCCTGCCTGCTCTCACACAGCTCTTCCAGCACGGGGGAGCCTCAGCTCAGCCACCTTTTCTCCCCCCCTCTCTCCATGCAGAAACACAGCTGTAGAAGATTATAATGGAGCCTTCTGGCCTTGAACTCTGTTAAAACTGTGCAAGTAGGAGATGGCTTTGGCAGGCTGGATTGGGTTGGATTACATCTCTTCAGATCTTTTGCTTGTGAGGTATTTTAAAGACCCCCTTTAACCAGAGCTTGTTTCCTCCAGAAGCCTGAATTTGTCCAGTTAGGATCTTGGCTGGGCTTGGTAAGAGTTAACTAGATCTCAGCAGCAGAGAAATAAATAAAAACATGTTACCAACTTGGTATGTTTACATCTCATACATGGTCCTCCAAGCTGGGGGCTGAAGTTTGCCTGGTGTGATGTCCTCACTCAGGAGCCCAATGCAATGGAGATGCTGAAACCCACACTGGCCCCTGGGCTGGGTCTGTCCAAGCAGGAGAGAGCAAAGCAACTCCCAGTGTCAGGGAGGACACAGAGGACTCTTCAAACATGGGGAAGATGTTTGAGAACATTCAAACATTGGAAAAGCCTCGTGGGCTCTGGCAGCTCTCTGTCACTCCAGGGTGCCCAAAGGAGCACTGGCTGGCACCATGTCATCTTCTCGTTCTCCTGGCAAGTCAGGTTATCCCCTTTCCTCTCGTAATGCCAGCAGAGTCCTTAAACTCCCTTCCATCTTGGTTTTCAAACTAGACTCTTTGCTCAGCAGGGTGTAATGAACTCAAAGCTCTGGTTTGAGCAGTTGGAGCTTGGGAGGGGTAGTGGGGTAAGAGAGGACAGAAAATACATATAAATCCTTCTTCTGCAGACTCTTATCCACAGTGACAGCTACAAAAAAAGCACTTTATGGCTCCAGTCACATCACATGTCAGCATGATGTGCACCATGGGGAGACCTACCACATGATGGCTTGGAAATGGCAGATTCTCTTAAAATTTTTAGGGTGATAAGCAAAAAGAAAATGGGAAAAAGACTCAGACAGAAAAGACCCAAAAGATTGATGTAATTCCCTTGAAGAGAGAGGGCATCAGAGAAACAACAATGGCCTGTTCTGGACATGGTTAGGATACTGAGGAGGTCATGCAGCTTCATCCTGAGGCTGCTGTTCTCCCCCTTGGCCATTGCCCCAAACCAAACTTCACTTCTGGAGGGAAATACCCACAATTATATATTTTCCCCCTCCTGCAAGTTCACAGTTCAGGAAACCCTTCAACACAGCAGGTGAGAGGTGGGGGGAAGGTCTCCAACAAAGCCAAGTTGCTTTGTTTTGGGGCTGATTAACAACAGCTGCTCAGTGGCTGCAACTTCACAGGCCTGGGAGACATTTGCAGGTTCTGGCCGAGCTGGTGTTTGTTGAGATGCTGAAGAAACCCCCCTGAGGTGGCTGCTGACCAGAGGTAAGGAATGAGCAGTTTCTTTGCCTGAGTTTGAAAATTAGAATGACACCACTGGGAAAGAAAATAATAGTTGAGAGAGTGCTTGTAAGGAAAAGCAAATCAAAGTACACCAAGGATCTGTCAGTAAAGAAGCCCTTTCATGCCATATTTTAGAATATATTTCTTCTTTTGAATTATGCTTTGTATTTTTCATTATATAAAATGAGAAATAGGAGCCCCTGCAGCACATGGTCTGGTTGGATGTCTAAGATATTAACGGAATATTTTCCTGCCCTAAGGGTCAGGCAGGAACCAAGACTTCAGCAGTTACCTCCCATGTTTCCCAGGTATTGGAATAAAATTAATGTTACTCAGAAGAATTGTAGCAGCTTGTACAAAAATCAGGTTCCTGGAAGGGCTGTGCTGATTTTGGGGGTATTATTGGTGTGATAAGCCTTGTAGTGAGAGCAGGGACAGTGCAATCTACTTGTTAATTGTGGGGTTTACAGTCTGGTTTAGGTGAGGGCTGCTCTGAGAGGGAGTTTATTGAAGAACATTGGGAAATATGCTTCTGCACTCTACCAATGGGAAAGAAACTGGTATTTACCTTGTTATATTAATTAGGAAATTTGTAAAGGTGTTATGAATAGTTGTTCCCCTTTGTGGCTGATCGGGACTTTTCCATCAAGAGGAAAACTTTGTCAGATGTGGGCTTTTGCTGCAGCCAAGTTGTATGTTTTCATAAATCCTAGAAGAGTTTGGGTTGGAAGGGACATCCAGAAACCATTCCTGCAGTGAGCAGGGACAATGCCTGCTGGTTAATGTGAATCCCCAGTGAGGAGGGAGATTTTGTGAAGATATTTTAGTTTTGATGCTGTTCACTTTAGAGTTTTGGTGGCTCTTTTTCTTTACTTCATGACCAGGAGGCAGGGGGAGCCCCCAGTGAAAAGCTGAGCCCAAAATGGATGTTTTAAGACAATCCTGTGTTGCACAAGCTTTTAAAAGGCTTTGGCCTGTAGAAGGAAACAAATGCAATGGTGAGAAGTTCTGGGAACCAGCTTTGCTCCGTTGAGCAGTTCTGACAGTTAAGGGCCAGAGGCAGATGCCCCATTTGTGCTGTCCTTGCATCAAATTTCCAAGAAGGCTCTTTCCCACGGTGTCATTCTCTGCACCCTCCCCAGGAAGCAGGATTCCACCTTCTGCCCAGCAAAGCCCACTAATAAAACAACCCTGGTTTGGCTGCTGAGGTTTGGTGCAGCCAGCACCAAATGTGCCTGGGGGACTCAGCTTCCCCCTCTGCTCCTGCTGGGTCTCCCCTGCACCACCAGTGCAGAAATTGGAGCAAACTCAGCTCCATCCCTGGATTTTCACTTGATCCTGCTCAGGCAAAGCCTGTATCGTGGCCCCCATCTGCAGGAAACCTGCTGCTTAGGTAAACATTTCCCTTCTAAGCCAAGAGATGAGACTGGAGCAGTTCCATGCTCACAGTTTGTGCCATGCCCTCACGGAGCCCTGGGGCTGAGAGGTGTGGGGTGGCTTTTGCCAGGCTCCCACAGGCTATGGCTGTGATGGTGGATCCCATAAAAAGATTGGGAATCTGCTTCCAAGCCCTGCTCCTGCTCTCCAAGAGAGCTCAGTGGAGCTGACAGGGAAGAGAGTCCCTTGGGAAACAACAGCCAGCTGCAGCTGGAGGAGGGTGCTGTACAGAAAGGTGGGAAGAAGCATTCCTGGGCACATGGAGCCCCCGCTGTCATCACATCCTGCTCCGGGCTGGCAGCTCCTCTGCGCTATACCTGCTGCTCTGTTCTTTGCGTCTCTAATCTGATTTGGATAATAACCCCAGTGGGTGCAAAGGGCCAGCTGAGCCTCATGCTGAGATTTCCCTGCTCCAGATCCACTCCCAGAGAGCAGGCAGCAGCTGGAGCTTGGCTGCCAGTGGAAAGGCCAGATCCTCCTGTCCTGCATGTACCAAGGCAGGAGAGGTCAGCTCCAAGCCTCTTCAAGGTGTTTTTTCAGTGCTCTGTGTAGTGAGAGATCAGGGCTGGCCAGAAGCTGTGATAGCAACAGACTTTAATGATCCGTGGGTGCATTCAGTAAATGCATTTATTTTGTGTGGATAAAGGCGCCCACTGCTGCTCCAAAGGCTGGTGGCATCATCCTAATCATGATTGCTCCAGGGTATATCTGGGTTTGAACAAGTTGTTTTGTCCCTCCAGTCAGAAGTTTTGTCAGGGAGGATGTGGGGATCTTGCCTGTTGTGGGATTTCTCCCCAGGGTGTCAGACTTGCTGTACAACTACAGTGGGACTCACCTCCACGGACCATCTGCTTTCCAGGCTAGCTGTGCTGCGTTTGGTGCTACAGGCTTCCCTGATGGGAAAGTCTCGGCCAGAAATAGAACAGCCTTTCCCCAGGCTCCTCTCCCCAGGGCTGCCTCATTGATAGGGGCGTGCTGGTCCCTGTGTGTTGGGGGAATCCCTGCAGAAATTCGGGGGGGTTCCCCTCTGTTCTCTCTGTCCTTGTGCAGCCCATCATACTGGCTTTGTGGGATGCCAGCACTGCTGCCCAACCTGGTGCTCGTGTGAGCAACAGAGCTCTGGGAGGCGAGCTGTGTGGGATGAGGCTGCAGTACTCTTGCTGCCGAAGCTGTTGTGGCAGTGTTGGGTCCCCCAGCCATGCCATGGGAATGAGATGGAGCTGGAGAAGCCCAGCAGGAGCATGGCAGCAGCCCCTGCCCATCAGCAGCAGAACCAAGTGTGTGTTTGGCCCAGGGGACCTGTGTGTTGAGCAGAGATTAAAAGCCCAATCAGTATCTTTTCATCTGCTCCTCGATAACTGCTGTGACCTGACCAGTCACACTGCGTCTCCTCCCAGACCTCTCCTCCACCTCTTCCCAAAGCCCTGCCTGGGCTGTTGATATATTTTTATTGATCTCTTTTATGTAAAGCTCATCCCTGCCGTTCACTCCTGAGTAATATCCAGGGCTCTTTGTTCCTCGGCACAATAGAAAGTCCCTGGACAGCCCCGGGGACACCGGGAGATGCTTTAAAAGGTTAATGTCTCTGTTAGATTACAAATCACTCCAAAACATCTGCTGTCACTCACAGGAGGTGGGAAATAATCACCTGGATCCTTTGACTAATAACTGAGCAGGAACAAGATGTGCTTCCAGCTCTGGGAGGATGTCAGATCTGCTGCCTCTGGCTACGAGGGAATGATGGTTTGATTGCCTGACCTCCGAGCAGCGCAGGTTTTGCTGTGCTGCACCTCTCAGTGCCGCTCCCCTCCGGGGCATTGAGGCTGAGAGCCTCGCAGGGAAATGGGTGCATACCCCGAGGGTTCCAAAGGTCCTCATGGGCCCTCCAGGGGCTGGAATGTCGTTCTGGCATGCTGAAGGCTCTGCCTGTGTGCTCCAGCATCCCATCAGCGCGTGGGGATGCTGCGTGTGCTGCGTGCTGGATGCACAGTGTGTGTGCCACGGGCATCTCTGGCACAGCCACGTCGTGGCTGTGGCTGCTGGGTCTGGTGCTGCACCCTGCGTATGGCTGATATCTCCTCTCTGGTCATCCCAGCCAGGGAGGGAAGGGCAGGTCAGAGAAATAACTCTCAGAAGAGCACACTGAGAGTTGTGATCCCAGTTGAGATCCCAGAAGTGAATCTGAGTTATCATTGCTGAAAGAATTTGAAAAAAAAAAAATATCAAACTAGACACAGCTCATGACTTTGGCTTGTTTGGGGAAACAGGTGGGCTAAGCTCTAACTTGACAATGAGAAACAAATCTGCTGCACTGCCTGCTTCCTTTCACCCCTTTCCCTAAGCCACTGTCTGAGCTGCCGGGCCCAGTGTGGTGGGAGAAGCCTTGTTAGCATTTCATACAGTCACATATTTTTTGTGTTTGTTGTGCTCTTGGTTGAGTTGACTCCTAATTTGTCTGTCTTTGGGGGACAGCAGACAGCTGCTTTAATGAGGTAGCAGTAGGGTTTGAAATAACAGGCATCTGCTCTTTGTGTGAGCAGGGGATCCCCTGCCACGGCTCTGCTCCCAAAAGCACCCTTGCAGGGGAGGTGTGTGCTCGGGGTCTGCTCCCTGGGGATGTCTCATCCCTCGTGGCTGTGCTGCCCTGATGGGATGAGTTTCCTCTGGCAGCTTGGGAAGCCCGAGGTGCCCTCAGATCTGTACAAATCCTGCAGCCACACTGAATCCCATGGACTTTCTTGTGAGACCAGTCTGGCACTGCCAAGGTGGCTGCTCGGTGCTCAACCCTCCCTGTCCACCGGCTGATCTTTGAAGAACTTTCCTGGCAAACATGGGCATCCTCTGCCCTGGGAATGTGCACAGGGAGCAAACTGGAGGTGCCCTCTGTGTGTGACTGTGCTCTGTTCACTCGTAGGTGAAAGCAAATCGGTGTCAGAGCTAACGGAGCCAGGTCCGGCAGGGCGAGAGATGTCTGAATCCGACAAGAGGCTTCTCACGGGGCTGGGGCCCCGTGTCCCCACCGAGCCTCAGAGCCAACTGCCAGCCCAGCTCCCTCCCCCTTTTTTATTTATTGAGTGTGGGAGGTGCTGGATTTTTCTTTTTTTTTTCCCGGATGCACCCAGTGCAGCAGTCTCTGCACGACACCAAATTAATTAATGTTGGGCAGGCGGAATGCAATTAACTACCCTGGAGCATGGCCAAGGCAGGGGCAGCATTCCCTGTTCCTCCAAGAAACAAACCCAGGAGCTTTCTGGGCAGGACCTTGCTCTTTGCTGCACGGCTCTAGGGCAAGAGGCTGTGACAGGGGCACATCCTTCTGGAAATGCCTCCTCCAGGCTCTTTTGCACTTGGATCCCATTCCATGCATGATCCCATGGCTGCCTCTTCCCTCCTGCAGCCTGGGGAGGTGGCAGGCAGAGAGAGGCAGCATCTGCAGGAGGTTGCAGCACAGTTGGCAAAGTCCTGGGCAAAAGTAATCAAGCCATGGTAGCGTTTCAAGGACCAACTGGCTGGATTTTATTTATTGCTGCCACTCACTGGGAAAATGGACTCGGGAGGAGATTCCTGGGCTGCGGCTGCTGCGCGAGATGGGCGGCTTCTGCTAAATAGAGCATCGCCTGACAGAGCTGTGATTGAGCTGGGGCTGTTCAGAGGGGCTTAGAGGCCGCCAATGCAGAGCATCTGCAGGCAAAATGGGCAGCTTTGGCAGGTCGGCTACTTTGAAAGTCAACTAAAAAAAATGCTTGTGCAGAAACACACAGAAGTTGAGGGGGTGGCTGCAGCAGGGAACTAATGGATTTGGGGTTGAGCTGAACCCCACTGATTGTCCATTCCTCTGCACTCCCAGCCCTGCTGTGTCTGGGCCATCACCTCTTCTTCCTTTAGCCTTTCCGCTTTCCTTGCTGTCCCTCTGTGCCTCTGGGTGTGTGTAACAGTTTTGCATCCGGGATGTGGGTGCTGCTCCCTGAACCCTTCTTGCTCCACGTAGGGGATGGTTAAAAACCAGGTGGCTTTGAGTAACAAACAGGGCTATAAATCCACAAGGTGAATGGGGTGCATACAGCCCCCTAGAGCAGGGCTTGGCAGGACATCTCACCATACTACAGTAGGAGGACCACCCTCTCCTTCCACAGTGCCCCAAAGGCCCAGCAGGTTTGGGAGCAAGGACTGGGGGTGGATCTTGTTGTATCTGAATTCCCACCCTGGATGAACAGCAGGTTCCCTCCAAGGATGAAAACCAAGATGACCAGTTACCAATGCTCAGCTCAATCCCTGGGCCTGTCTTCATCAGCCCATTGCCTCCTTTGGGTGATCCAAATCCCTGAGCTCTACAGGGTCTGTGGCCCTTGCTTCCACCAGGATGTCAGTATTTCACGGGCTGGGGTGTCCCCAGGAGCAGCCCTGTACTTCATATATTTTCTTCCTCTTCCAAAGGTCAGTTAAGAAGTGTAAAGATCAAGATTAAAATGTCAGATCCACCTCTCTTTTTTGCTGTGGCTAAATGCTTTACTCCACTGAGGCCAACCTCTCTCTCATCTCAGGTGATGACCGTGAGCTCCTTTACGCCCTGGTGCAGTGAGATGGCTTCTCCCACACTCTTATGATGAAACAATTTGAGTTACCAAAAATGCTGGATCTGCACCTATTTTGGACAGGGCTGAGCTCTCCTCCCACAGCATCAGTACCTCAGCCAGCAGCCACCTGGTTCTTCCCCCATGGATGGTTATTCTCCACCCATGGCACAGGGAGCTGCTGGAAGCTGTTCTCTCTTGCATCTTGGCCAAAATTTTGTCATTGAGAAGCTATAGATAGCAAGGGCTGGATCAGATTTTTAAAGCATCATATTTCTGGGAATATTCCCATCAAAGAGTTTATTGGCAAGGCAAGCTGGGCCAGGAGTCTCTGGCTGGTGACAGTTTATATGTATTCAGGCTCCAGCGCTAGCCAGAGTCCTCCAGACGGTTGCAGTGAACGTGCAGAGAGTTTTTTCTTAAAATCTCCATGATTTTAGACAATAAAAGGAGCTCTTATCTTGTGGGATCAGCCTTCCCCAGAGGAAGGCACACGGGGAGCCCCAGTCCTGGCCAAGCTGTACTGACAGCATGGGTGGTGCTGCTCGCCCCAGGGGACAGAACTGGGGTAAATCACGGTGCCGCCCTTTCCTCTACATGGCTACGAAGCTGCCAGAGCTGCTGTGAGCACCTGTGTCACAAGGGCAGCATAATACAAAAGAGAGAGTAACCCTCAACCCTCCTCCATGCTATCAGGCTCTCCTGGCAGAGCAGGGATCCCCCAAACCTCATGCATGAGTCCCCTCGGTCCTTGGAAGCGTGGACACACAGGTTTGCCTTGGGAAGCCCAGGCTTCTGCCTAATGCCAAAGAAATTTTTTATGTGCTGTTCTTTCCCAACATGGCACAAGATTAATTACAGCCATAAAAACATTAGGAGCTTTCTAAATATTTTATGTGAATAAGCACACACAATATGAAGGTTTTACTTGTTGCATTTTCGTAAAGGACGTTTTGTTTGTAATAACTAGGAAACCTGACAGGTGATTTTATTTTTAGTGCTTCTGTCTGGTCTGAAGGACTCCAAACACAGAAAGGAGACAAGGGCAATGCAAACCACACTCAGAGTCCCAGGGAGGGGATATAGAGCTAAATGAGAAGGGGATTAAAAGAAGAAAACCACAAATTTCAACCATAAACTTAATTGCAGTTGCTCTTGGGAAACTGCCTCCCTTCCCTTATTCCGGAGGAGATCTGACTTTTGTTTATCTCTCACTGGGAGCACTGGTAGTGTGGGAAGCAGCTCACAGGCAGGGGATGCTCGACAGCTGATGTTTCAAATGCAGAGATTTCAACGACAGTTGTAGCAGAGGCTGCATGTGCCAGCAGGGATGGTTTGCACTGGGACAATTTGTGCTGAGGATGTTACACCTGCTCTCTTCTCCCAGCTGTTCTGTGATCTGTAAATACCAGAAGCCATACCAGCGCTGGAGGGCAGATGTTTGGTCTCTATTTGGGTCGTTGGAATTCAACAGGAGCCCTGTGTGTCAGTGATTTTTCTGTCTGTTTTAGCATCCATCTGCTACTGGAAATCAGGAGGCATTAGTCTGTCTTTTCCTAGGGTGAGTTAGCAGCTAAATCAGCTTCTCTATGATGGAAAATGTTGGGGGATGCTTGGTGTTTCATCCACCACTGCCACCCTGAAAAGGAGCCCATGTCCTGCGCTGCCAAGTGGGGACATCCCGACCCCTCATGTTGCAGGAGATTTTGCAGAGCTGCCCATGATGGCTTTGTGCCAGGAGCAGATCCCTGCTGAGACACCAAGGGAAGCCTCAAAGCTTTCTAAAGCAGCCAGGGAAGGTTTGAGGATTTGACTTGTCATTTCTGGGTTTGAGAGACTGGAACTTGCTCACCGTTATCTGGAGAGACAGAACTTCCCAAGCAGCTCCCAAAGCAGGATCTGGTCCAGCCAGGTAGGGCTCATTTGCTGCCTGGATTGCTCAGAAGTTGTTACATCTTCCTCCTTGTTCATGCCTGGCTGCAATCCCAGGCAGAGCAGACTTGGACATCCAGCAATTACAACACAGAGTGCTTCTCCCCTCACCCTCCTGGCTCTCTGCAGGATCCCAGCAAGCCATCCAATTTCCTGGTGTTACTGTGGCAGCGCAAGGCAAGAAGCCATTAGCAACTGGGTCTCAATGTGTCTCATTCTCGGTTTAAATATTGAAGAGGCTTCGAAACACCTCTTCATCCTGGCAGTTGACCTGAAATGGTGTCTGTTGTGTGGTGCAGCTGTTACTTTTCCTGAGAGCTGCCGTGGTTTCTGATTGCGGAGCGGGCGACGCGGCGCTCCCGAGCCCTGACACACAGCAGGACCTGGGGTTTGTGCTGAATATTTCATGCAGACACATGCAGACAGAAGCACCAGTCTGTTTTCAATTCTGATTTTCTCTGCTTCTTGAGGTGCATAAATGATGCATATTGTTTAAGCTTCCTGGTTTTGGAGGGGGGAAGACAAATGCCTTTGCTGCTGGTTGCCTGAGTCTGGGGTGAAGCAGAACTCATGTCTTCAGCTGCCTGTACAGTTTTATAAGCAAAGCAGTTTGCTGGCTGAGCCCTGGGCAGCCCAGCTGCATCCCTCTGGCAGTCAGTGGTGACGGCCAGCACTGTGGCTCTGCAAGCCAAAATGGTGACCAAAACAGGTCAGATAGTGTCCAAACGCCTCTCTCCACCTTTCCAAGCATCCCAACGTGATTCCTCAAAGCTCTGTGCTCTCCCATATACATTTATCCGTGTTTTTCCTCTTTTTTCATATTTTGTACCATTTTGTTGAGGCAGGAGTCTTCACATCAACCACACAAGCCTCGTGGTTGGGCCAGATAAATTTAGGGGTCTTGTCCAGAATTTATGATTCTATGACATTCAGCCCTCTCCTGTTGGATCCCTCCCATCCCCAGGGTCCATCCCAGCTGTGGTCTGAGGGTCTTGACACTGAGAACATGCCAGGAATCACCACACCAAAGCCCCAGTTCACCGTGGGCTTCCCCCTGCCTTTCTCTGGGATATTGCCCATGGATCCACAGAGAAGTTTCCTCTCGATGAAAACCCTTTGTGGCATTTTCAGCAGCTGGAAACAGCGATTAGAGGAATTCCTGGTGTCATTACAGGCTTTCCTTTGTCACGGCTCTGGTGGGGGAGGCTGTCCTCCCTCCTCCTTAGGAACTTACCTGTGATTGGCAGGACAAAACAAGCTGTCACAAAATGAGACAGAAATTGGTTGTCGATCAGAGCTTTTCTTTAAAGGTCAAACAAAAATAATAATGCAAACCCCGGAGGTGTGTTTTAGAAGGGATCACTAAAGGCAAAATCCATTGTCTGCAGAGGGGTGAACAAGGGATGGCTCAGCCAGGGCCTCATCCTGCCCACAGGGACGATGGACCTCTCGATTATTGGGGATGCATTGAGCCTCTGGTGCCTTTGGAGATGGGAAAGGGCACATTCCAGACAAGCATGGACCAGAGGGGAATATTTTTTATTTATTTTCTTAATTCTGTAAATAATTATCCATGTCTTCAACTTCTGTTTTACATAAATCAACAGGAAGGTCCCTGTCTCCCCCACCATTAATCTTCTCTGGAAAGGGTTGGGATTCAGTGACTTTAATTATGAAGAAATTTATGAAGAAAAGTCTTAGTTAAATAGTTATATTAATTAGGAAGAAAAATGTTATTACTAATTACTAAGAATTAATTATTATTCTTTGTAAATTACTAAGAAATTCTGAGTTAATTAATGGTAGCAAAGGCCTGTTAGAGCTGGGGAGACCCACTCATGTAAGCCTGTCCCTGCACAGAGCTAATGGCTTGTTGGTGTCTTTTAGCAGATCAATTTTTGCTTTAAATGATTGTGCAAGTTAATAAAAAAACCTGTCAGAATAAAAATGAAACATCTTGGCCAATATTTCTCCAAATTGTTTTGAGGGCTTTGACCTTTCTTTCTTTGTCCCAATTCCAGGCTTGAAAAACTTTTCAATACCTTGACATTTTGGGCAGAAGAGGGGAAAAAACCCCCCAAATTTGCACCTAAATTAGGGAATGAAGCAGTAAAAATGTAGATTTAGTCCCTTGGACAGGCTCTGTGGTTCAGCCTTACCTCCTTTTTTCCTTAGGTCATATCTACTGCTACGTTCTCCATAAATAATCTTCAGACTTCCTGGGGCTTTTAATACTAATTAAGTCTTCAAGTAGATAGAAACGAGCTAAGGGACATTTATATCACAGGTTTCTCAGTCAGCATTGTAAGCACTTTCTGTCCTGGCTTCAAAGGATTTTCAGGGGAAGGTTTTGCAGCATTTTGTAAGGACCAGGTTTGGAGTTTGGAGTTGTTCCTCCCTACAGCCTGTGTAGTCCATAATTACTGGTTTGACGAAACTTTATTGCTGTTTCTCCTCATCTTAAATAATGGAATTAGATTTGGGGGATTGGGGTTTGTCTGAAATCCTGGAGGAGGACTGGAGGACAAAACATTGTGAGTTACAGCCCTCAAATGGCTCTGGCTGCACGATCTGGTCCCAGTGGGAGAGGGCAAAACGCTCTGTAAGGGGAAATCTGCCCCACGGCAGCACTGCAGCACGTTCAGGGACTCGTGGCTGGAAAGCAACATTTCCAGCATGTAATTATTCTTCTCAAAATGCCCCTCCAGAGCTGACGGGTACAAATGCCCGATGAGTGACTCTGTGTGAGAGCGGGAGAGGACCCGGAGACCTTTTTCTGTTCTTTCCCATTGTGTTTTCAGTCCCTTCAATGCTAAAAGCCCTCATTAAAGTTTAATCCTCTACACTAACTCTCTACATCCATGATGCTGTTGCCAGTCTCCTGTTTGGAGTTACAGAGCTGCCATCCTGCCTGGTTTATTGGATTTGCTTCCAGCCCGGTGCTGCAGTGACCACTTTCACAGCAGCATTTTCCCTTCTTTATCCAAACAAAGTCTGTTTTTATCTGTCACACTGAGTTTAGCTTCTGTGTTTGCAATTGTCTTCTGGAGAAGATCGTTTCTCTCTGTTGACTGAAGGGAAAAGTAGTGAAAATAAGTAGATAATTTAGAAAAACCAAAGAATCAGTGCTGGGAGAGCCTCAGAGAAATGCTTGGGGAGAGGGAGGTGGTGCTTGGGTGGTGGCAGGTCTGGAGGGACAGGCTGAGCCTTCAGATCAGAGTCAGATTGAGAAATAAATGCTGACGTTCCCTAACCAATGTGTAGGTTTCACCAGTGTGCAGGAAAACATTTTAAAAAGACCTGAGATGTATCTTTTTGGTGACTTGGAGAAAACCAAAATGATTTACTCTCCATGCTCTTTTGAAACCACTTCACAAATGGATGTAATTAGTTTCTAGATTAGACTTTTCATGTCTTCATGGGGAAAATGTTGGGGTTTGAGATGCTGAGGAAGAATTTTGACTGCTGAAAGAACTTTGGTATGTTCCCATTATTGTTTAACCAAACTGTAATGTGCTTTTTCTGGTCAATTGGATGCAGAAAATAACCTCGTCCAGGCCTGGTTAGAGGATAAACAACAGGTTACAGAGGTGAAGAGGGGAAGGGAAAATAACTGGCTGGCTTCATCCAAAATCCCAAGCAATCAATGCAAAGTCTCCAGTGGGCTCAAGGCCATGGCCCGGTGAGATGGAGGAGATAAATAGGACAGGCAGATCAATCGTGGGCAAGAGGAAGGAGAACAAACGTCACAAATCCAATATTTTAAAAAAAGAACAATCCAGAGTTAAAAGCTTTGGCTTGATGGGTTTGGCATTACTATATCAAAGCTTTTGTCAGCCCTGGAAAATATTTCACCTCAAGTTGATGCTCTTTGGCAAAAATAAGAAAGTGGGGGAAATATGGGAAAAAGGGAAAAAACCAGCTTTTTATTTTTATTTTTATTTTTATTTTTATTTTTATTTTTATTTTTATTTTTATTTTTATTTTTATTTAATCCTGTGCAAAGAAAAGAGTACCTCAAGAGAGAGATTGCTTCGATCAAAAAGCTGTGTAGCATCGTGTGTCCTCCCCAAGAGACCACGGCCAGCACAGCCCAGTCAGTAATGTGAACAGAGCAGCAGATAAATACACAGATCTTTTAAATTCCAGGCATGAAACAGGGAATGTGGCGAGTCACAGAGCTGGAAGAGCTCTGGGTGAGAAAGACACCAAGGCAGAGGCACAAGCAGGGGTGCAGCACCCACCTCCCACCCTGCTTTTCTCCAGCGCTCATCCCCGGGGTGAGCAGAGCTGGTTCTCGTGGTGGAAATGGTTCAAAAGAATTTGCAAGGATCCCTTTCAGTCACGTCTCTCCTGCCTCTCTGCCTCACCCAAGCTGGGAAGTTTTCCCCATCTGCCACTGCTTTCCTGCAGATCTGAGCCAGCAGATTTTGGGTATGAGCTCGCAGGAGGAGGCACAGCAGGTGTGATTACAGAACCATGGAATGTTTTGGGTTGGAAGGGACTTTAAAGATCATCTTGCTCCACCCCACTGCCGTGGGCAGGGGCACCTGGCACTAGATCAGGTTACTCGGAGCCTCATTGTGATGACCAGCCCAGTGTTCTCCTGCTGCTCTGAGCTTTCCAAAGGGATCTTCCGAAGTGCCTCGGTTAAGCTCCATGGTAGTTATAGATATTAATGAGAGGAGAAGGCTGGCCTCTGAAGGCCCAGCTAATTTCCATGCTGGATCCTGGTCTTGTTTGAATATTTTAGGATCTTTACTAAATTCTTTAAAAAACAAAGACATCAAGGTTGCCTTAGCTCTCAGTCAAAAGATGCATGTAGTGGCCAGGATGAGGGGAAAGGGATCCCTTCTTGGCTATTCCTACCAGGAAAACAAACCAGACATTCAGATATAGCAGAGGATCTATTTAAAAACATGAGTAATTTTAATTTTTTAATTTTGGAGATGGCCAAGGAAGCCCTTGACAACATGCCCCATCAAGGCTGGTGGATCTTGAGCAGGACTGGGTAAAACAGTTTTGAAGTTCATCCCCTCCAAGTATCAGCTGTGGCTTCAAACCAAACTAAACAAAGCCCTTGACCCAAATTTCCAAAGGGATGGGACGGGTACAAGCCTGACAATTCTGCTAAAAGCATGGTCTGCTCAGCCATGCAGCGAGATGCTAAACGAGGGCACAATTTCAGCTCAGTTTGGGACATAGGAATTAGGGAGGACAGGGAAGGAGACTAATGCTGGCATATTTTATTTATTTAACAGCAAAGGGATGTGTTTTCTCTGCTGCTGCTGCTCAGGGATGCTGGAGGCTCTCCCAATTAGCTCCCAGAACTCCAGCACGCTCACACCTATCCCACGAGGCTCTTGTTTGGGTTATCTGGCAGGGATTTTCTCTTTTCCAGCTTGTCGGAGGTGAAAGGTGCTGGTTTTTCTCCCATATAATGAGCTGCTTTGTGCATGTCAGCACTGGTTCTGTATTGTGTCTTCGTTCACACCTTCGTGGAGAATTTCAAATGCGACGTCTCGTTCCTGCTTTGGGCTGTCAGGCGTTTTTAATCCCTGCACGCACACAATGTGCAACAGGAATCACTTTGTAAATGGGTGGGGGGAAAAGCAGATTTTCTTCTGAGAACATATTTGCAAATGGCTTCTGTCCCCTCTCATCACGCTGGGTCTGAACAGCAGCATGAAAGGAGCAGCGTGTGCAGCACAGGAGGGAAAGACGCACAAAGCCAAAGGATGAGGCAGCCTTGTTACACTCACTTTCCAAAGCCAGGGCCTCCAAGTCTCACAGGTGTATTTTCTTGTTAAAATAAAAAAGAAAAAGGTGTTCTAAGTAGCTTTCCGTATTTCAGGGCAGTATATTTGGAGTTTGAAAGGACTTGAAGGGGAGATTTGGGAAGCTGGTGGCAAAGCTGGGCATGTTCTCCCAACTCTCGGCTGCTCATGAAGTTCAAGCCATCCTCTGAACTGAGGAGATCATATCTGGTGGGATCTTGGGGTGAGTGAACGGCTCTTTCTACAGGAGCCAACACCACTTCCCTCTGACTTTAGGGTAGGACTTGACAGGGGAAGGTTTCAAAGCATGAATTCAGCAAAAGCACTCTTTGTTCTTGCTGAGTGCTCCCTTCCAGATGAGCTCCCAGCAGCTGAAAGCTGCTGGGTTTCCTTCTTTCTGTGCACTGAAAAGCAGCTCCCTGGTGATGTGCGCCCTGGCTGAATCCTGAAGCTGGGGAGGATGTGCTGGCCATGATTCTGCATCTTCCTTTGGCTCAGAGGTCTGGAGCCGTCTCCACTGTTGGATGTACTGCAGACCTGGTCTGGCTTAAACAGGGTGAGGGGTTTCTCCAGAGGGTCCAGGAAACCTCAGCTGAGCTCCCTAAGAACAGCAAAGCCAGGCTGGCCAGGGCTTTGGGCAGCCTGGTCTGGTGGAATTTGTTCCTTCCTATGGCAGGGGCTTGGAACTGGATGGACTTGAAGGTCCAGCCCCGCCCAGCCCAGTCTGTGATTCCACATCACCCAGGCACTGAGTGGGCCCCACTGGGCACGGCCAGTTCAGGGGCATCCACCAGGGCTGGCCAGGACTACTTCCACTTTTTGCAGCCATGCTCCTTCAAATGAACCATCTTAAACCTTCCACATTTACATCAAGAAGTACTTTAGCAGGATGCACTACGGGGACAAAAAGGGTCAACTTCCCTTCCCTTCCCTTCCCTTCCCTTCCCTTCCCTGAACTTCCCTGAACTTCCCTGANCCCTTCCCTTCCCTTCCCGATTTGCATTTTGCATGGTATAAACCACTCTCTAGAATCTCACCTGAGGAGATATGGAGAAGTCCCTCACTGAGCCAGCAAGGACCTGGCTGTGTAGTCTTGGCTCTTGTCACAAAACCTCAGCCACTTTTCCTCTAAAGAGGTGGGATTTGTACTTGGAACGAAGCCTGAAATTAGCCTTTTCCCTGGAACGGTGGTGGATGTCGATGCGGATCTTCCTTGGAGTCTGTGGGAAGTGGTCCAATCTCCCGGCTCACGGCACCATCCCAGAATGCCTTTAAAAGCACAAAAAGTCAAACTTCGTGTTAGCAGCTCAGCTGCTTCAAATAGCACAGAAGGGGATAGGGGAAGAAAATAAACAAACACAGATTTTAGCAAATGTTTTCTGCCTCAAGCCCATTCTGCATTTGTTGGCAAGGTGAGTGCACTTTCCAAAAAGCCACTTAGATTTTTGAATGGTGAATTCAGATCTTGTGTTCACTTGAGGGGGAAATGACAGAAATCAGGAATGGGGCAACAACACAACCCCCACCCCCCACCCCCTAATTTTATATAAATCGAGTCATCAGCCTGAAAGTAGACATCAAAATTACAATATAGCTCTTGACTTTTGGCAATTAAAAGCATTTTGTGATGACTCACTTGATTAAAACGAGATTATCCATTTAAAATGAAAATTCAGAATGAAAATTGCTTTTGTTGCACCGATTATTCTATTTTAAAACTCCTTGCTGTTATCACCCTAATAAAAAGCTGTCACTTCTTCTGTCAAGCGATTCACAACATGAGGCATTTGCATTTCTCTCCGACTTGTGTTTATTTTAGTAATTACAAATGGATTCTTCTTCTAACCCCCCCTCTCCCTCCGTCCTTCCCCCCTGCTCTCTCCTCCCTCACCATCACAGGGTGAGCTGCTGCCCTTCATCTGGGCTGTGCACAGAGAAATCCCATGCAGGGAAATTAGGAAAGGAGGAAAACTAAAAGTTATCAGCAGGGTCAGTGCTTTCTACCCATAAAAAGCAGCAACGGGATTGACCTGTGGGGCCAGGGAGGCCGGGAACCCCCCAGCATCTCTGAGTGGCTGACAGTGAGGTGCTGCAAGAGGCTGCCCAAAGCTTGAATCAGCAACATGACAGCTACTTTGCAATAGATTTAAAAAAATCCCACAACAAAACCCACTTTGTGCTGAATGGAATGATAATTCCCTGCCATTAATTGAAGTTTTGATTGACTAGATCGAACAAGTAATGATAAAAGCCAGTTTCACTTCAGGATCATGGGCTGGATTGTGGGTGGGTGTGAGCAAGTGAGCCAGGCTCTGGGAAGATGGGGAATAATTTCACTTTTGCTGTTAGCCTTTCCCTGTCCTGATTCAATCCCAAAGCACAAGCAGAGCCAGAAGTCATCCTCCTCCTTGTCCTGCCCACCAATCCTGCAGGTGAGACTGACCCCAGAAATTGGTCCTGCTCTCCCCATCCCTACCACCCTTCCCTCCCAGGAATGCTAAAGAAGCCTTGGGGAGGATGAAAGTAAAGGAGTTAATTGGAAAGGATAATTAGTGAAATGGCCGCCACTGGAGGATCAGGGTGTCCCTGCTGCAGGCAGCTGGGCCAGCTGGGGATACTGGAGTGTGATCACCCCCCCTTATCTTGCTCATCCCCAGCTTGCTGCCAACTTGCCCTGGGCTCCAACTCCTCCTTGGCTGTTTCTGCTGCCACCAAATTTGAAGGAGCAGCTGCAGCCAAATTCATACCATGGCTGCTGTATCCATGTGGTTTGAGCCTGTGGTGTCTCCTGGTCTGATGCAGCTTAGGCTGGCCCTTGGGCATGCACAGCAGGGAGCCAGGAGCATCTGAGGTGTAGAATACTCCTAGCACGTGTGTCTGTGTGTGTATTTGTGTGCATGCCTAGAGAATTGTATTTGGGATACGTGGAGCTGCACGTGTGGGTGTATAATATATAAATTAATACATATGTTTCAAAGTTCTGCATTTTCCTGTCTCAAATCCATCTCTGGCTCGCAGTTCAAGACATAAAGGCACTCTAGTCTCTCTCTCAGCTTTTAATCTCTCTTTCCATAGGCAGCTGCTCTCTCTCTCTCTCTCCCTCTCGAACCTGACAGTGCCGTTCCATGAGTTGCTGTTCCAGGGCTGAGGGTTTTCAATTTATCTGCACAAAGCACTTGTGCTTAATCTGGAGACTGCAGGGATGTCCTCAGCCCCTCCCCTGGGCTGTGCCCCAGCAGGGCAGCACTGCCACCTTTATTTCCCCCTTCTTCATTTTGGGTAAACTGGAGCCAAGAGATTAAAGGGAAAAAAAAAACAAAAAACAAACCAGCCAGATTTTCAAGGACAGTGTGCTACTGGTAACGCTTTTCCCCTCTTCTCTTTCAGTGTATTTTGCCCTGATATTCTGAATTCCCAAGCATGGCATAACCCTTCTCTCTCACCCATTCTTTCTTGTGTTCAAAAAATGTGTGGAGGTGGGGACATGTACCTGGGGACATGGTTTAGTGATGGGTTGGCAGAGCTGGTTTAGTGGTTGGACTCGATGCTTAGAGGGCTTTTCCAACCTCAATGATTCCATGAGTCTCTGTGTGATTCCTGGGTGCAGGTTCATGACCAGGACTGTGCCCTCAGCCTGGGGTTCCTCTGAGCCACCTCTGAGCTGGAGGAGAAATCCCCACACTTTGCGGGGACTTTGTACTTCCCAGGTGTCCAGAAAGCTCCTGTCCCTTCCAAGCTTCTCCCTACAGGAGCATCCCAAACCACCTCAGTTCCTTAGGCAGGTTCTGAAGTTTCCTCCCAGGCACCACCAACCAATGCAAGTTTGGGAAGAGCCAGATCTGAACATTGAAACACAGGAGAAAAATTCCCTGGGGCTCTTTGATGATTTCCAGCACCAACATTTCTATTTCAACTGAAAAAAATATGTGCTGAATTTGGAGAAAAGGCTCTCTTTGGTGCCTTTTTTTTTTCTGTTTTCCTGCACATCGTTCAGTGATGGAAATAAGAAATAGAAATAAAATTACCATCTGAGTCTTACCTGTCCAGGTTAATAACTAGGTTGAAGAAGGCAGATACAGCAGAGGCACTGCTCTGACTTGTGTTTTGGGAAACACGAGCACACAGTGCTTGTGTTTTCTTACAGAGAGCAAAATCAAGATGTAAGGAACCAGTGAGGAGGAAGAAGGGGCCACTGAGCAGGGTTTGATTAATCTGCAACCTGTGTAATCGGCCTCAGGATAACTGAGAGTTGTCTCTGGATAATTGAGATCAATGGAGTATCATTAGACACTGTTTTAAAGAGCAGCCAGCTCCAAAGGCTGAGCGAAGCGAGGGGAGCCAGGGGAGCGAGGACAGAGCCCGGGAGCAGGGGGGTGCAGCCCTTGTGCTCTACAGGGGATGCTCAGGAGAAGGTGGTTCGTGGTGATTTTGTTCAAGACCTGTGACTTCCCAAGCACCTGATCTCTGCCAGGGGGATATTTTGGAAAGTTGATTCTCTTGCTGAGCAAAACTGTAATTCATGCCCATGCTGAGAGGGTAGTGCAGTTCAGATTTTCTGATGAGTGTGAGCTGTGTGTCCCGTGCTGAAGGAGTTCCCTTTTCTCCACAAATCTTTTAATGCCTCCAGCTATAGACATGTGCTGCCCAGAGCAGCTGTGGCTGCCCCTGGATCCCTGGAAGTGTCCAAGGCCAGGCTGGACAGGGCTTGGAGCACTCTGGGATGGTGGAAGGTGTCCCTGCCCATGGCAGGGGTACACTGGATGGGTTTTAATGTCCCTCCTGACCCAAACCAGTCCATGATTCTATGAAAGCTACCTCCCCCTCAGTTTTGCAGGTACCATATCTCCAGGTTGTGCCTGTCCTCAGAAAGAGGTTGGATCAGGCATTCTTGTGAAGGGTTTGATTCCCTTCTGCCTAAACTGTGTGAAAAAAGAAAATGTGTCTAGTTTGTTTGGTTTTTTTACCCCACTGTGCTGATGAGGTTAGTGAAAGAAGGTTGTTAATTCCAGAGCTTATAAGAGGAAGCTTTTAGCCATTGGTTTCTGTCCAAGTCCTGGCACAAGAATCAAATACCCAGAAAACAAGACCCCAGTGAGGGAGAAAAGTGTCATTTCAGATCAGGGCAAATCCAAGTGCTGGTAGGCACAAACAAAAGGCGATTTGGCAGCCGTTGACCACGCAGGCTTTTTCTTTCTTCTCTTCCCCAGTGGCTATGGAAACTGCATTGTTTGTCCGCCTTCCTGAGGAAGGTGGGGATGCAGAGCTCCCCAGGGAAAAAACCGGAGCCAACACCAGACCTTTGCCTTCAAGGCATGAGGGGCTGGGGGTGGCAGGGTCGGGCAGGGGAGCAGGACAGAGACCTACAGCAGTGGGTCCTGCCTGGGACAGGGGGAAGTGCTCTGTCTCCCTGCTGATTCTTTGGGTGGCCACAAAACGGTGATCCATCGAGTGGGAGGTGTCACTGCCCACGGCTGGGGGGAGGAATGAAACGATCTTTAAGGTATCTCCCAACCCAAACCACTCTGTGATTTTCTCTGATCTGAGCCTGAGTGGTCACACTGCTGGTGCTCACCAAGCAGATCATCTCCCTTCTCCATTTGATTAATTTCAGTGACTAAACTGGAGACTTTTATGTCTGATTTTTACTATCTGTTGTCAGCTTCCTTTGGCTCTGGGTGGCTGGGGTTTTTAAACCCAAAAGCCCTTTACAAACTGCTTTTCACAATCTCTCATCTATCGAGGACTTTTTTTCAATGCAAATCCCTGGACTCCAGAAGCTCTGGTTTGAAAAAGGAAAAATAACTGTCATAAGATTTGAGCTGCTGGGCTCAGGGATGGGTGTGAGGAGTTTGAGGTTTACAGATTAAATATCAGGGAAGCTGTCATGGCTTCAGGGTGGTTTCAGAAGAGCATGCTCAGGATCAGCGGTGTTCACAGCAGAGACTCACGTGAGGAATTGCTCTCTGATTAGAAAAACAAGGAGCAGTTTGGGACCAGCCCTTCTCTTGCCCTCTGCAGCGAAGGTTATGAGAGGCTTCTTCCAGCCCCTGCATAAGCCCTTGCTGCAAAGGAAGTCGTTTTCCAGCTCTTTTGAGTGGTTTGCAAAGGTTAATGAATAAGGAATCAATTAATGGTTTCCTAGCCTTGCACTTTTTCTTTTCATTTAAAAGATTCCCTTTTTGAATATTAGTTTAATGTTAAGAATAATCTGGGTTTGCTGAGAGCTAATTAAATGTGGCACCATCTCTCCTTGCCCTGTTCTCGCTCCCCACAGCATCCTGGTATTCCAGGAGCTGCTCTCCCTGGGCAGCAGCAAGGACCCCCTCCAGCCCCTGCCAGGGGCAGCAGAGGGGACTTCGGGCCCCCACAGCTTCTGTAGGGCAGCACCCTAAAGCCTTTTGGGGTTTGGGCAGCTCTTTCTGGCTCCAGTTTGCTGAGCCTGTGGCTGCAGCCCAGGGCAAATGCCCCACGGGTGCTCTCAGACACTCACTGCTTGAGGAGGGGCTGGGGCTCCAGGAATTGGACAGGATTAAGCCCCCATGAGTTTGGAGGAGCCAGGAGCAGATTTCTTTCCTGTCTCAGGAGGGATCCAGCCTGAGGCACTCAAAGGAGGGCACTTCTTCAGAAGGACAGATACAGAGCAGGAGCATCAAAGGGATGTGGGAGAAGTTCATGGCTGTTACTTGCAGCTGGATCCACCGGTCCTGGTTCTGCCAGGCCACAGCTGGGGTCGGTCCCATCACAGAGCTCAGCGTGATTCCAGCACTCACAGCTCGCTTGGGACTTCTTTGCAGCAGCACGCTGAATTCCCATTCTCCCCTAATATAGGCACTGCTTTACCAGAACATCTCCCCATCTAGGATAGTCTGAAGTCATCACAACCTTCTGTGAACCCAAACCCAAAGCCATCAAATGCACAGGCAGGACCCACTGAGCTCAGCACACTCGGCTGAGTTTCTCCATTTATCTGGCCCATTTTTCAGGACCAGCCTTGAAATAAAACACTCAGCACACATTAGCAGTGGCATCAGTAGCAGCACCAGAAAACTCAGGGGTTCAACCTGGTGGCAGTATTTAATCAAGGAAGTGCTTTTATCTCCCCTTCTGCATTGGAAACCCATCACACCTGGGCAGAGCCTTTTGGTCTGCACTGCTCTGCCGAGATTTTTGTCTGATTTATTAAAGTAGTTCCCCTATTACCAAAGAGCTGGAGCAGAAACACCCATCAAAGGTTTAAGAGCCTAAAATGGGTGTTAATTAGCCCAGCAGGGAAGGCAGAGTTTCAATGAGGTTTGCCTTTAAACTACTATTAAGTTTGACAATGCTAAGAGATAAATTTGGTACTTAATCCGAGCCTCACCTAATCAAATAGATTATGGTTGTTACCAGTACCCAAAATGTAAATAATCTTTAACTTCCTGGGGTTTTTATGGAGAGGGGATCGTGCTGATACTTGGGACAAAGCTCTGCTGGCCTCTCTCTTGTGGCCCTGCACAGCACCCAGCACCAAATCGCCCCTAAACCCTCCTGCTTGGAAGGAGGAGGGGGGATGGAGCGGAGCAGAGCGGGACAGCGAGGGCCAGGGCGGGGTTTTGGTGCTGAGGGATTTGGGCTCCTGCTGTCCCTGGCACAGGTACCCTGAGCTGGTTTGCACCAACCTCCACTGGAAGCATGCACTACTTTGGCTACAGTGGGGCAGATCTCAGGGTACTTTTAAGGAAAAAAGCCTATTTTAATGATTTTCTAAAAAGTGAGAGAGGAGAAAAATCCCAGATGCCTAAACCCAGATGAACAAATATTCCCTTTCCAAATATTCCCTTTCTATCTCAAAACTCTGTAAGGATATGCAGCCTCTCTATGCAGCCTGCAAGGAAACTCTCAGCTTGAGCATTGTGTCAGAAGGAAAAGCCACTTTTCTAAATCTCTCTTCCTTTTCTTTTCCTTTTTCTCCTCTTTCCCCCCATGTTAATCTAATCGCCTTGCACAGGAAAGTCAGGAAAAAAGGCAATGGGAATTTACATGCAGAAGGATTTTCACTGGGACTTTTAGATATTTACAATACCTCAAGGAAAAAAGAAAAACATTATGGATTATGGACTTGGAAACCAGGCTGTGCACTGTGTGTGTGTGTGTGCATGTGTATAGGCACTGAGATATTAGCCACAGACCCAGAAAAAGAGCCCACAACAAATTTATCTTTACAACTCTTAAATTATCTTGCAGTTGACACTTATTAACCTCCTGCCAAACTCATTATCTACGTGAATAAAGCCCAAGCTATCAAACAGAAATGGCTCATAAGGCTGTTGCCCATGCTTGGGAAAATTTGATTGTGAACAGGCAAGCTGAAACAAGGTTTTATGTATTATTTTTATTTCTCTAAAAAGCTAAATCCTAGACCTTGCTGAAAGAGGCTCCCAGCACGACACAAGCAGAGAGTGCAAGCGGCCAAATTACCATAGAGAGAGCTGTGAAATCCAGGCAGAGGAGGCACGTTCTGCTCTGATTTACACTTCTGTGTCTCAGAGCAAGGAATCCTTCTATCCCCTTTCAGGCTGGGCTCGTTGCTGTGAGTTTCCTTGGGCTGGTACACGACATTCAGAGACCAGGAGTGGAGGGGATTCTGTTTGCTAACAAGGACAGCTCGGGTCTGGGATTTGCAGCTTTTGCGAAGGGGGAATATCTGTTACTTCGTAACTATTAATTTATCAATGGAAATAGGCATTTCCTTTGGCCAAAGAGCACAGCCTCAAGGATTTAATGCCTGGGTCTGGACCAGCACTTTCCATCCTGCTCTGGCATTTACCTTCTGGGTGACTTCAGAGGAAAAAACATATTGCAGACATGTTTCAATACAGTTCCCACTAAGGGCACAATGAGTGTTAATGCGTACAAAGACCAAGAAATGGAGGTTTTTAGGTAAGGATTTTGATGTTGCTTAAAGGAAAGAAAGGATTTGCATACCCCAGCCTTCTGAAGAGGCAAAAATCCCCCCACTCAGCAGCTGCTTGTTGAGCTTTGGTATTTGATGGTTCCAAATTAATCGAATAAACAAGGCATCTCTGCCCAAAGAGCAATTAGAGGCCGCCAAGTCCTGCTCCTTTCCCCAGCTGCCTCTGTGACAGGTTAAAACCCCTTCCCTGTGCAGGTTCTGGAGCCTGCTAAGCACAGCTCGGGGCTGACAGCCAGGCTGAGATTTCCCTGGTAAGGCAGAGGCCAATTAACCCGATGAAAAGGAGGGAGGTGGATCAGACAGGGCTTCTGCAGGGGCAGGCATGGCCTTTTCAAGTGAGGGAGAGGAGCAGAGAGATAGAGAGAATTCAGGGGTCCACAAAGCCCCACTTTGTGCAAACTGGTGGTTTATAGGACACTTTATCTCAGCTATCCCTACAGAGAACAACATGTGAGACTCCTGTTCTGAGATTTCCTATTTCTGCTTCTCAAAACACTGTCCCCTCCCCAAAATGTATGTGCACATCCAAGCTGTGACTCCCGGGCCAGTGATCCTGTGGCTGTTAAATCCACAAAACACCATCCCTGTGTGCATGGGCTCGGTCGTGTTTCAGTGTCTGTGCTCACATTTTGGATGTGCTCGCATGCGAGGGACCTGGCAGTGGGTCCATGAGTGTCACAGGCAACCTGGGCACGCTCAGAACAGGACACATGCTGCCTGCAGGCAGTGGAAGCAGCAGAAGAGAGAGGCAGGAGCATGGTCACCCCTGGGGACAGGGGACGTGCTCTGCTCTGGTGTGGCTGAGTGGACTGGCAGAGATACCAGGCTCACAGCAGAAGCTGCAAATGCAGCCTAATTGTGTGTGGCCAGTCTGCACGACTGACTGTGTCTCATTTCCAGCTGGCCTGTGCATGTGAGAGCCACATAGCAAATATGTTTTATCTGTGAACTGAAAAGGCTGTGCATGTTCTGCAAGGTCAGTTAATGAAGTGATGCTGGAGATGGGAGGGAGAAGCCATCCCGATGCCGAATCCCTTCGTGAGTCAGAAAAATGTGTTCAGAGCATCTGCAAAGCCAGAAGGAAATCAAGCCCCTTCTCAAGCAACTGGCTTTCAGGCTGAGCCAGGGTTTTTTGGATTTCCCCTTGTTAGGCTCTCAATTGCTTCCTTGGTTTTCCCGTCATTCCTGGCACTGTCTCCAGCCCCAGGGCCGCACGCATGGGGCTAATCCCCCATGAGCTCCGCTGCCTGGAGCACCTCAGAGACACAGATGGACCGGGGCAGCATCCATCACATCTCCTGGCACAGCTGCCAGCAGAGCTAATCATCCTCTGGAGTGCTTCTTCCTGAGGCCTGCCTGCCTCTGGGCAGGGCTGATCCTTCCTTAGTGCCACCACAAGGAATCAAGACCATGGCTGAGGGTGGAGGGAGCTGGGCAGGACGATCAGAGCCTGGTACTTCAGGGCTGGGCCCTTCCTCCTGCCTGTGCCACCCTGACACTCAAGTGGGAGCTGGCAGGGCCACAGTTCACTGCAGCTGTGCCTCAGGGACCAGCCTGTGCATCCTGCATTGTCCCAGGCAACCCAGTGTGCCCGGAGAGTGAGGGTGGCCTGGGAAGAGGGAGCTCACAGGAGCTGCTCCTGTTGAAACCAGTGGAGCAGGATACTTGCTGACCCATGCCCTGCCTCGCCAGGTAAGCACCTGTGTGTCCATCCATGCAGAGAAGAGCTCTGCCCTGAGCTGAACTTCCTGCCGGAGACAGATGAGAGATTGCAGCGTGTTTAATTCATGGCCCCGTGTTTCTATTCCTGGCTGGGCTGTGTGAGGGAGGCACCTCTCAGGCACTGCTTCCCATGTCCTTTGCCTGCTGCTCTTGCAGCAGTGCATGCTCAGGGCAGGTTTGGCCAGGTTTGGGGTGATATTGGGCCACACAGGCAGAGACAAGGGGAGAGTCCTGCTGGGAAGGGCCACCCTGCTGCAGAGGGGCCGCAGCTCCAGGCTGGGCTGTGTGGCCCCACCTCAGACTTGTCTGAGCACTCTGCACCTCTCCATGTGTTCATCCTCTTGTGCAGGGCACTGATTCCCATTTTAAAGGCAGAAAAACAGACTTGGGGGTGAGTCATATACAAGTATAAATTTGAGTTCAGGCTCCCCCGAGTATAAGGCTGGAGATCAGCCTTGATGGGTCAAATCCTGTCTTCAGCCTGGGCTCAGCCTCATATGGGGTTTGCACCATTGTAAGGGGTCACAGCCACTGCTGCATCTACCCCTCCTTCCCAGGCAGCTCCTCATCCATAAGATTGTTCTCCAGACAGAGCAACCTGCACAAGGGCAGATAATTCATGGCTGCAGATGGGCTGTTGCATCACTCTAACCTACAGCACTGCAGCCCCTCCTGCCACTGGCTTCTGCAGGAACCTCCTGGGCCAAGGCAAGCTGCAAGATCAAGATATATGGAGATACGGAGATATATAGATATATGTATTTTTCTCTCCTTTTCCTCCTCCTCTTCTGCAAGCTGCTTGAGAACAAAGTCATTGGCATAGCATAAATGGGGAGCACACTGGGCATCCACCAGCTAGGCTGAATCCCCCTGCACCCCCTGCTGTTTCCAATTTGTAGCCCATACTTTAATTCCCTGCCCCACTGTTCCCTTGCTGCTCTCACGGTCCCGCCCGAGCAGCGGCTGGCGAGGCAGCTGCCGTTTCCAGCCAGATAATGATGAAGATACTTTGGTTCTCGTTGGGGTTCCAACCGCAGGAGCCTGCTGCTGCTGGCACCAAAGGACAAAGCTGCTTCTCCTGCTTTTATCCTTCTCATCCCCCCACCCCCCCTTCTTTAACTGCAGGATTGTTTTATTATTTTTTTTATTATTATTTTTATATATAAACTCTACATCGTGTTCTGTTAGAGATGGAGGAATGGAAATGTTTGCAAAGCAGAAACCATACCAGAACTGCCCGTAAAGCATCCTTGTGCCTCCTGGGGTGGTGGAAAGCAGGGGCAGATCCACACCTGATTTAAAAGCAGAATAATGCTCTTGCATCCTTCCTCCCCACCACACGACACAGGATTTGTGCCGGGAGGCAAACGACGTCTCACTGGCAGTCCTGAAGTGCTCAGTGGACTGGTTTTGCAAGCAGAAGCCTGGGAGGGGAGCGAGGGGAAAACGCAAACGTCACAGAAGAGGAACAGCCACGTGTGAGGAAGGCGCTGGACCGAGCATCCTCTGCCCTGAAGCTCCCTCCGCTTCGTTTCTGCTGCATTACAGGAGCCGGAGCCTCCCCTGCACAGCTGTGCCAGCCGGGCACGGGCGGGGGCCGGGACCCCTGCAGAGTGATGGGCACAGAGAGGTCTGCAGGTGAGACTGCTCGGGAGGAGAAGTCCTTCCCACGGCCCCTGGAGGAGTAACTCCCTCTCCTTGCGAGGTCGGCAGGAGGGTGCTGTGGATCCTGGCTGAGGTGCTCAGCTCCCTGCAGTTTTGCTCTGCCCTCGGGGAGGGGAAGCACGCACCAAAGCCAAAGGATCTGGCTGGGGTGGTTCAGCATGCAGCATCAGACTACAGGTGAATATTTTCCTGGTTCCATCTCAGATCCTCTAGACTCTCTTCATCTTAAACAGATGGACAGGCACCAGTGGATACCCCTCTTCCTTCTTCTGCTGGCTCATGAGTAAATTCAATAAAATTGTGGGAGATTTGTTAGGATTAAGGTCAAATAAAAAGTGAAAAGGCAATTGGATTTGTTTTATGATTGATTATAGAAAGTACAGATATTTATTAACAGCCAACAGGATAACTGTCAAAATGATTCTATATCAACAAAAAGAACCCCCAGCAGATGAGTCAAATGTTTTCAGTGTTGTGGGAACAAGATTAAATCAAATACAATTGATGCAGCAAATAAAGATGCCAATGTTAACAGCTACTATATAATTTCTACTGGTCAATCTCTATTTATTTATATATATAAATGTATTATGCTTTTTTTTTTTCATTTTTTAAGGAGTCTCTGCCAATTGCAAATGCTGTCAGTGCCTTGGGTTAGAAGTTGAGTCTTATTGTCTGTTCAGCATCTAATACATGTCAAAGACAGGACAAAGAGGCCCCAATGTCACAAGGAAAGGCCACAGGGCCTGGGAGACCTGCAGCTCTGGTTACTGCCAGGTGAACCTGGGGCAAGGACTTAATTGCTCAATTGTCTCAATTTTCTGTTTGCTTTTAAAAGACTGCTTTGAACTTGCTGGGTAAAACAGAACTTGGGGGAACTCTGGAAGCCTTGGGTCATGCCAGCTCCTGTGCCCAAGACAGCCCATCCCCAGCTACTGCCACCCCAGAGAGATTTTCCCTCTGCCAGCTCCCAAAAAGCACATTCATGGTGGCCAGGGGTGGCCACACAGGGTGCTGAGCCTGCTGTGCCTTGCACAGCCCAGCCCTCCCTCCCCCAGGCTATTCTGGTCCTCCTCCTTCCATCTGTGAGTGGCTCCTGTTAGTACAGAGTCATTAAAATTCAAGGTCGGATTTGATTCTATATTGATCATTACCAGGCAAATTAAAGACATCTTTCTTCTCTTCCTCTTGTGTTACAGAGCCAAGAGCCTTCCCACTGTTTGCTTTCACTGGAGGCTGCTGCTGCCTCAGTGTCTCCTTGGATGGGATCTGCTCCAGCCACCAAGCCACTTCATGTTTCCTGATAAAGAGAGATTCTCCCTCCAGGTTTTAACAAAAGCAAAAGTGACTGTAAGTTTGAAAGATTGTAAAGGCTGTGGGTTAAGATCTCTGGACTGTGGCTGAGTGCAGGAATCTCTATCAGAAAGGATAAGTGCAGCATCAGGTCTGTGACAGCTCTTTCCTGTGCAGGGTTTTGGCCCTTCATAAGCACAATGTGGGGCACCTTGAGACTGAGATTTTACCCTCTCCCCTCCCCGTTCAACCTAGAATAACCAGCACCCCCCACCTTCCTTCCCAATGCTTCAGCCCCTGCGGTCTCAGCATCTGGTGCCTGCAGGGGAACCCATCTCTGGGCATTTGCAGGGCTGGAGCACATCAAAGCCAGACCTGCAGCTGCAAGCTGCTGCCCCAGGCTGTGCAGACACGCAGCAAAACGCTGCTCCCTGGCCTGAACCAAGCCCAAACCACTGCCTGGTGTTCTGGGTGCTTGGCTGATGGGTCCCAGCTCTGTTCTGCCAGGATCTGTCTCCTCTGCAAGCCCTCCCTGCCTGCTGCTGCTTTTGAAGCTGCCCTCTCCCTTAGCCAAGCACTGGATGACAAATGCCAGCTTTGACCTTACAGGGAGCACTTGGAGGGGAGTCTTGACGCCAATGTGAGATCAAAAGAGAAACTCTCTGACAAGTCCCTTTGTAAAGCATCAGGACAGCATCTTCCAAATTATTTCTGTTTATACTTTGCCAGTGACTCATGCGTTGATGTTCTGTCCTGTAGGTTACTCTAAAAACAGGAATAATTACACTGCTAATTATCATTTGAATTATTCATTTTGTTCCCTTCTTCCTTTCTCCTGAAAGAGAGAGAGATGTATTGTCAGTTGTGGCTGTCTTTGTACGGCATGATTAGATCCTCTCTTGTGCAGTGACGAGAGAGATCTCATCAAAATCTGCTTCCAAAAATGGAACCAGGATGGGGAATTTCACAGGTTTCAACAAGTTAAACACCTCTCCCCTCCAGCGATGTAAATATGCACCTACATCTCCGCATGGGTATACACATATCCACACACACCTTCACCATGCACAAAACCACATTCATTCCCGTCATCAAAACAAACCCTTTCCTCAGCTGAAGGAGAAAGCAGGCTCTAATGAGACTGGGAGTGTGTGGCACATGTGCTTGGTGTGTGTTTTCCTAATTATCGCCTTCCAAGTAAGATTAAACATCTCTCAAAGCTGGACATCTTTCCAATAGGTGAATGAACTCCAGGGCTGATGGTAACATGAAAAATTTTCCCTGTCACAGGCAGACAAACAAATTGTGGTTTTTTTTTCCTTAGGAAAAGCATTGCAGTGAAATTACTATTCTGTTGTTGTTGCCAGAAGTCCAGTCGAAGGGAGCCCAGTGCTGTTCTCGCTCAGGCTGGGGCAGATCAGGACAAAGTCCAGAGATGGTTGTGACAGGAAGGAGGTGTGAAGCTGGTTTGAAAGGTAGCTTTGGCATCTGATTCTTGCTCCCAGATGGAAGATCTCAAGGTCAGGACCCTGCTTTGTGGATTCAGCGTGGGCTGAGGATGGGGCTGTTCAGTGGCACAGTCTTGAGTAGCTCACACCGACGCTGTTCCTGAAAGATGCTCACCTGCAGGACATGTGCTGGGGACAAGCCCTGTATCATCCCTCTTTTCCCTTCTCCAAGGAATCTGGTCACTTGAGGTGAGATCCGGGGCAAAGCAGCCCTGAACCAAGACCCCTCTGCACCGTCCCTTGCTCCACGACTCTTTCAGGAAAGCAGTCTTTGTCCAAAGGCCCAGCTGAGGTGCAGCAACCCTGCCAACTCAAGAGCTCGTCCGCTGCCGCTGCTGAGCAGGGCTGGGGCTGCTCCCCTTGGCTCATCCCGCAGCGCCTTCAGCCCTGCGTGTGCAGAACATCCCCTTCCCCCTCCTGCTCCAGCCGATGCAGCACCCCCGGTGCGGGTGTGCAGGGAGGGATGAGCGGCAGCAGCCACAGCCGAGATCCCCATTCGCTTCACGCTCCCTCTCCGAGCAGCACCCGAGGATATCCATTAACTTGAACAGGCTTGTTCCTTTATCAAGGATTCCTTAGGAAGATCTGGCTGCCTGGGAAGCTGAGCGCGTGCTTCAGACAATATGTCTGCACTTCACAGCTTTATTGTTTAACAGGTCTGATAACAGCGCTGCCTATTGCACCGAGAGACGCCCCATTCAGGCAACAGGTTCGTTCCTTTATCATGCATCAATCTAAACTGATTTCACCCCGGAGACTCTAGGAAAAAGGTGCATAGTCAGGTTATTCCTCTAACAGCTTTATGTTGATATCAAGTCATTGTTTCACTGTATTTAAAATATCAGAAAAAAAGGACACAGTCTCTCTCTCTCTCTTTCTCTCCCATTATCCTTTGCTGAAACAAAGACAGAGGAATGTGTCAGGGAAAGGATTTATCAAAGCCAACAGTCCAGTAGTTTTATTTCCTTCTTGTCAGACACAGGGCCCTTATTCAGCTCTTTTGTAGGAACCCTGGATTTGCCAGTCTGGATCAAACCCAATCTCTGTCTATGACAGCGGGCATAGTGGTAGCACACAAATCCCTTGAAGCTGGAGCGCTGGTGGCACCCCAGCCGGGCAGCAGGAGTCCTTCCCACCTTGGGAAGTGTAGGCAATGCCCTGTAGCAATGAGGTTTATGTCCTTTCTGGAGATTTTAATGCCCATCGATCCGGTGCCTTTGCCTTGCGCTTTTGTTTACTCCAGAGGAAAGCAAATAAATCCCATCAAGGTGGCTAAAAGGCCATTATTCTGATGCTAAAGCAGCTTGTGCAAACACTGCTCTGGTGTGAATGGTGTTTCGAGATGGGCAACAGGCTCGTGGGAGGGTTTGATCTTTCCCATCATGACCAGTGAATATTTTAACTACCTGTATGTATGGCCACACATTAACCAGTCCAGTTTTACTTTGCCTTTGGCCCAAACAGAATTCTGAGACCAGGCATCCCACGGTTAACACGGAAGTGATAGCAAACCCTCTTGCCCCAGGGCCGACTCTGAGTGACTCCTCTCCTTGCTCAAGCTGGGCAATCCAGTTTAAAAGCCACCTTCCACTTCTCTCCCCACCTGCAGCTCCTTCAAGCAGGATGCCAGGGAGACATTCCCAGGGGTTGCAGAGGAGCAGGAACCACCTGTCTTCAGATTTTCAGCGCTGACACGCTCCCCCGACCCCCAGCTCGCGCCACAGGGCTTGAAGGAGCAATGTGGGCGCAGCTGGAAGCAGGAGAGGAGCAGCAAACTGGGAACCCCTCAGAGCAAAACGGCCACGAAGGGAAGGGCAGCAGGGACGGGGAGGGGAGAGAAGGAGGGCGAGCACTGAACAGATGGCTGGGGGAAGAGATGGTGGAAGAGGAGAGAAGCAGACAGATGGAGGACAGAGAAGAGTGGGGTGAGTGACATAAGCAATTCTCTACGCTTGTTCATATTTAATCAAGAATTTGCTGCTGCCGCTATTTGCATTTTGGCATTATTTGCTTTAGAGGAGCACCTAATCTCTGCCTGGGCCAGGCCCTGGAGCTGTGCCGGTGTTCAGGGAGCTGGTCCTGCCTCCATGAGCTGTGCCCCAGAGCCAGGGGCCTCTCACTGCTGGAACAGGGCAAGGAAGAGAGATGCCTGGGCATCCATTTAACATCAGGCATGGAAGGCAAGGAGAGGGAGCTTCCGTGGCCCCTGTCCCTGCTTTGGGGTGGGCTGTGCTGTGCTGGGGCAGCTGTTGGGGATGGTCACCTCCTCCAGCCTTCTTTGCAAGCTCTGGATGCTCTTCTGAGAGTCTCCCTGACCAGCCTCATCCTCAGCATGGGGAGGAAGCAGTAAGCTGAGGCATGGTGTGGTCACTGCAAGGTGTCCCTGGTCACACAAACCCATCTAAGAAGGGATCCCAGGGACTGGGATCACTGCTCATGCTGTTCAGGGAACGAGGCTAAAGGGAGCAACACTCTCAGCAGAAAATGTGCGATTTTCTATCCAGCAAAGGACTCTGATTTTTAGACAGAAATTCCAGCTTTTTCAGAGTTCCACGTAAGCTATAATGTCTCACAACTTTAACACGTCTCTAGCTGCTGATGCCTTAGACCAGTTCTAGGAGGAATAATAAGAGTAATCATTATTATTTGTCACATCTAATCTAGCCTTATATCCTGTGGGATCTCAGAGCTTGTTAGCAGAGCACAGGGCTAATTCTGCTCATCTCTGCCACCTGCGCCCTGCTCCTAAAGGCGGGGTTTAAAATACTTGATATAAGCCTGTAGCATTCTGGATAAAAATACAAAAATAGCCTTAGCTCCTGGCATGTCTTCCATTGCAAATGGGAAACTGAGGCACAATAACTTGCCTCGAGGGGAAATAGTGGTAGAATTAATTACCGGTCTAGTTTTGCATCTTCCTGGAGTTAATGTTGCCTGGTACTTTATCAAAAGGGAAAAAAAATGGAGGGAGGAGGTGGTCTAAGGAAATAAAAAGGGAGGATGAACTTTCTGAGTTGAAGCTTGGACACAATGGTTTTTGCATAACAGTAAGATGAAACCGCCCTCTCCTCTTGTTTTTAAAATACGTTCTAAAGCAATCCTTTAATTTCTGGGTGTCAAAGACAAAAGCATCTGAAAACCTCTCCAGTTTTCTCTGTCTCCAGTATTTTTTAAATTGTAATTATGAAACTGTCCCATTATCATATTGTGATGTGGAGCCTTTCAAGTAATGAGGAATTCAAGTGAAGTCTTGATTACCTCCCTTGAGAACCAAATGTGATGGGGAGGACAGAGAAAGAGGGAAGGGAAGACACAGACAAGTTTTATAATAATAAAATAAAGAAAAAAATTAATCATGGATCCATTAGTGTTAATACAAATGCTTTATGACTCACCTCAATCATTTCACATTATTTAATAACAGAAAGTCATTATTTCCCAGGAGAATTAAGATAAAGATTGTTGGGGGAGGGTGTCTGTGTAGTTTTGGGTGTTTTTTACAATAACTAAAAATTGGGCTTTAGGTGTATTTAGAGCAAGGCAAGACGTGTGGCAGGGATGTTTTAACCCTTCACAGCCATCACCCTTCTTGAGCTTTTTGTGCTGCCGGGGATGGGCTGTGAAGGTGATCCAAGCAAAGGGAGTGGTGGTAGCCAGAGCACGAGGAACATCCCAAAGCCCTGCCCGGGCAGGTCTCGTGTCTGGCCGTGCCTCAGGGTGGCTGCGGCTTTGCAGGAGCAGGGCTCACTGCTGGTACCTGGGCTGTGGGCTTTGCCAGCTGGACACTGCAGGACACCTGGGGCAGCGAGGAAGGGGCTGGCCCGCGATGAGGCACTTCTGGCTCCTCCTCACAGTTGCTCAGGCTCTTTCTGCTTCCCAGACTTCAATCTTGCTTTCTCTCTTCTTGTTTCCAGAGATGGTGCTACACTCATTAATGCTCCTTCTGTGGCTTTTTAAACTCTCACTGCCTGCCTTCAGGACGGTGTTAGGAAAGGATTGAGTTTTTATAGGAAAGGCATCCCTAGAATGAAGGGAGATGCCACATTCCTGGCCAGGTGGATAGTTGACAGCTGTACCCAAAAGAAGTACAGGAACCTCCATCTGATGCTGGCCAAGGCACGCCCCACTAACTTCAGTGGTCCAGAGCAAGCCAGGGTGTTATTTCCCTGGGAATGTGGATCTGGGGAAGGGTGAAGGAGCCATAAGCAGGATCTTGTTCACATCCAGGCCGTTTTCCTCAGCTGTGCCCAGTCTGTGGGGCTGTGGGTAACACAGGAATGTGTCTCTTGCAGTTGTAGCTGATCCCTGTGTGCTCCTGGGAGGTGAGTGAGAGAGACAGCTCCTGGAAGTGGCCTCCTCTCTGCAGAGGCTGAGTTAGAAAGGGACAGGAGCATCTCCCAGCTCAGAAGGTGGAGCAGCACAAGGGTGCTCTCCACTGATCCAGCTTTCCAGGCTTTCACCTGCTCCTGAACTGCTGAGGGCAACAGGAGTCGTGCTTCCCCTGGGGCAGGTTTAAACCAGATGGTTCTGTGCTACCTGCACACAACCCAGTGAGTTAAGAGGTTCCAGACTAAGCTGGAACCACTCTACTTTCCCATGCCTCAGTTTCCCCATCTGTAAAATGGAGATAAGTAGTTTGATTCAGGTATATTCTTTTGTAAAATGCCATAGCATCTGATTGGAAAGCAGTGCTTCTTGAAAATCTACCCTTCCACTTAAAAAGAAGGTTAAATTATATGTATTTTCTACCAAACCCAGTTAAAACAGGACTTCTGTCTTATACTTGCAGGTTTGTGCATGTTGACTTTGTAACAGCTTGAGATGACCTTGCTGTTGACACTGAAGCTGTTTATATGATGAGCATCTTCCTGCCCCATCAGGTATTGCTGTTGTGGGGTCCTGGGTGCTTTATGTGCTCAGGCCAAAATTCAGTGTCTGCCTTGAAATGCTCACAGACAATAAGCAAAGGAGGAATTATTCCTCTCACCTCCTTGTGAGGAGCAGAAGGACAGAGGCAAAGGTAATTTTCTGGGGAGCTCAGCTTCTGCACCAGAGCCAGGGAAGGTGGTGACTTCTGTGTGTCTCAGGCAGTATTTTAAAGAAGAAAAAATTCCATCCTTTCTATCTAAGGACAGACCAGCTGCTTAATCCAACCATGGGAGACGTGGCATGTAACTGTTCCGTGAGGGCTGGGAAAAGATCCTGCCAGACTCAGGGCATCCTGAGGACGCCTTGCCAGTGTCTGTTTACCTGAGCACTGTAATTGCTCAAGCTGTTTGTTACTCAAGGAGTTGAGAAAGTGTCAGAGGCAAACAGGACACCCAATTTTCAGTAGAAAGTTAACTTTTCCGATTGCCATTGAAAGGTTTGGTTCTTTTGACCTAATTTCACACTCCAAGGGTTAACTGCTCTCTGTGGTACAGCAGCCCTCCAGTGAATGCAGCCAGACAATGCCATTTAAGTGAATATTCCTAGCCTACAGAAGTCCTGGAGATAGCTCCATCTTGCTCACAGTAGGTGTTACATTAGCTGCTCAAACCATATTCCAGTAAATTAGAGCTGGGCTGATTTAGACAATCACTGGGTCATTCTTTCCTCCAATTCCCCATCTCACACAGAGATAACAGCAGCTGGGGGAAAGCAGGGCGGTGGACGAATAGCAGTTTGCTTGCTTATTAGGGGTTAGAAGCAGTCTTGAGTCTGTGATTTGCAGTACACGACTGATACCAGCAACAAAAGCCTCAAAGTTAAATGATGTGGTATTTGTTTCAGGTCTAATAAAGGCCCTTAAACAACTGCCAGGCACTTTCTTCCCCAGAGGGCAGTCAATGCATTAAAATGCCTTTATAAACCAGAAAGAAACATATGGTGAGCAGGACTTCAGAGGTGAGGGCTGGTCAGTCCCCATGTGAAAGTGTGGCCAGAGCCCCAGACTAGGGGTCAGACCCTCTAAGTCCGTGGTGTTTGCTGGGTGGCTCCAGATGTTTGTCTTCCTCTTCACAGCCTCAAGCTGTCATAAAGCTTTTGCAGTGGTTTTGTACCTCACCTAGTGCCAGAGGAACCTGATTTTCATTTGGCCTCTGAATACAACAATAAACTGCTGCTATTGGAACGATCTGACCTGCTTGTGTCAGCTAGTGAGTAAGCAAGAGAGCTTACAACCCTTCTGCAGCCCTTTTATGTGATTTGCTTTTTTCTTCAGTCAGAAACGTGTACTATACTCTTTAGGAACTGGGTGAAGCAGTATCAAGTTGTACCAAGGAGTTCTGCAGGTGTTCAGAGGCCTTTCTTGGCCCAGTTTCAGCCTCCAGTCCAACAAAATATTAAGCAAATGTTTAAACAGAACTCTCCCTCAGTGTCTGTGATTGAATAGATTTCTTGGAGCTGAGCTGCCCCAATGCCATAGAGAGGGGCTGATGCTGCTCCCCAGGGCAGCCAAACCATGACCTCTTTTCCTCACATTGTAATATCCCTGGCAGTGTAAAAATGCAGCATAAATGCTCTGAAAAGCAGTGACTGCAGGTGTGCAACAGCTTCAAGAGATTAAGAAGTGGGAGGAAGCAGCAGAAGACAGGAGCCAAGGTGAAGCATAAGTGTCTGTAATTTAAAGGGGAAAAGGCTATTTTCTTAGCTCTGGAGGATTGGTTGCTGCTTACCTTGATTTTTTTCAGCTCTGGTGTGAAATGCTGTATTTCAGAAGGTGTGTCCAAGGCAAGGAACTGCTCTAAGCTTCAGCATACAAATAGAAAGGGCACCACAGAGAGAATTATTTATCTCTCCTATTCCCATTGCTCTCTTTAAAACTCACTGTAATGATGTTGCTGTGACCCAGGCCTCCGTAATATGTGCCTCAGGTAACGCAGATTGATATATAAATACCTGAGTTTATTACGCTTGAAAGACCTTTTGAAAACTCAGGGGGAGAGAGAAATTGTGGGATCTAATCTACTGTCCCTGAGGGAGAAAATTAGTCCATGGGTAGTGCTAAACGATACAGCAACATTTGGATGCTGCAGGAAGGGAGTGTTGTTTCTGAAGTGGGTCAGTTCTGTCCTGGAGAGAGCACTGAGGCGAAGTGGGATTCAGCTCTGGAGCTCCATTTCCAGGCTTGCCACCCTCTTGAAATAGCATAGGTTCTCCTTAAGTCCTGTTTGTGTTTAGGTGGTCCTGGACTGGCTCTGGTGTCAAGTGTTGAACATGAACATTTCCTCTGGGACCAGGTAATCAAAGAGCAGTGGAGACTATGCATCAGCAGGTGCAGAATCACACAAAGGTCTTACTGGGAATAGTATAAGAACCCCTCACCTCTCTACCTGCCTGTGCCCTAGGCATTTTCCATTGTTCAGGGCAGAGGCTGAAGTTCTTCCCTGCTGCCTTACACTGTCCTGCAGAAAACACTGGATGCAGTGCGTGTGACAGTTCTCTGTAGCTGCCTGTTCTGCCTGACTCTGGTGACCTCAGCTGGTCTGATAAATTTTTCTCACATGTTAAATCATGTTGCACCCATGATTATAAAGGTACTACCAAGTCATAAAGTTCTGAAGGACTCATTTTTTAAGCAATGTTTAAAAGTGACAAACACGATCATGTGGTTTCCTTTTGAGCAACAACAGTCACCCCAGGGGCTGGCTGGACTATGAGACCTCCTTCTCTGTCACTCATCAGCTTGCATGGCTGCTCACATACATGTAAAATCCTCCTGTTCTGAGCTGGTAGCAACTCATACTCCGTTCGTTTTAGCACAGCAGAGGCCAGAGTTCCAGGGCATGGGGGATGAGCAGCCACTGCTTCCAGAGCTCCTGTGAAACTGGGAGCTCTCACTTGTGAGTGTACTCACTGCAGCTACAGCAGTCATCCAGTGGAAAATCTCATTCCCTGAGGCTTTGCACGCACAGGAATGAGAATGTCAGTGGCACCATCTCCCCCTAAGCCCTGCTGACCCGGGAAAGTGCCCTGCTAGTGGTCACAAGGGGATTCGTAGTGGCACAGCAGCACTGATTAGGGACCAGACCTTTTGGCAGAAGTTGGAAGCACAGAAGTAGCCAGAACTGCATTAACTGATTTAAAAAGTGCTCTTTAACATAGTACATAATTACCGTGAAACTCAATGCCACAGGAAGCCACTGAGGCCGGGCATTTAACAAGAGTCACCAAAGACACGGGCACTGCTACAAAATGGCAAAAATATATAAAAATATAATGATAAATTTTGCTGCAGGTTTATTAAATCGCACATTTAGGCCAGCCTCTTCCTGGTAGGGTCCAGGGTGGTGCTTAATGTGAGGAAGAGAATGAGCAGGCAGACATTGGATCTGACGCAACTTGGCAGCCCCTCCAAGGCGGGTGTGTTTGACACAGACCTGATCTCCTCGTGCCTGTGGCTGTCTCTGTGTCATGGCTCTGTCACTGCCTCTCCACTCTGTGGCAAAGAAATCTTCATAGTTTGTGAACAATAAAAGTGGGAGCAAAAAGTTGAAACCAGTTTTCTTCCCCCTAAAGAGGAATACATTTCCCAGATCATTACATTTTTAGTTCATGTGCTGAGGCTTTCTCTCCCTGGGAAGTTTTTACAGTAGATTGAATCTGATCATTGAAAAACTCATCTGGAAAACAGGTTAGATGCAAGAATAAAATGCCTCCCTCTCTTCCTGCTTCTCTCTTCTTTCTTCTTTGTACACCCAGAGAGAAAAAAAATGATGGTAGATTTAGCAGGTTTTAATTATCATTTACTGCCCGGGTAAAATCTCAAGCCTCCCTTCCTGGGTTCATCTCTAAAGAATGGGTCTTAACTTCTCATTACCTGCTTGAGGTGAATGGGTGAGTGAGGCTCATATTTTCCCACAGAAGTTGTGAGTTCTTCTCATTCCACCTGAGTTTCTGCTTCATTGTTGGAGGGGTGATGGGCCTCCCCAAGAATCCCATAGCATTGTTCACTTTAAACCAGCAAAAGCTAATGTTACAGATTAAAATGATTAAATTTCCACCTGGAGATACAAATCCCTTGTCCCTGCCCAAAGGGTGCCGAGGGGCAGAGATGAGGCTTCAGTGGCCAAGCCCCAGAGAGGAGGGTGAATCAAGCCTTGCAGGCAGCTGTTGATAGTTGCTGGCACACAAAGCCAGGCCCAGCCTGCACCAAAATGCTCTGAAAGAGTCCTGGAGGATGGGTAGAGTTAATGTGAAAGCTGCCCTGTCAGTGCCCTGCTTTTATTCCCTGCACTGCAAACACTTGTTCTGGTTATAAATGGATCCATGAAGAATTTATTTCTTTTGCTGTTTCTGGGTTCTGTATTCCTCTGCTTATGTTTTTGAGCACAGAGGGATATCACTCTTGCTTTGTGCTTTGCTGTCCATCTCCTTCCTGTGCACTTTTTCTTTCTCTCCTACAGCAGAGCCATTTAGGCATCCATAAAACTCCCATAAAATTTTCCCTCCCACAACTTTTGCAAGAGCAGAAAAATGTCTGCTTCACTTCACAGACATTTTGATGGGGGGGGGGAACAGACTTTATGTTAAAAAAATGAACAGTGAGTAAAATAACAAGCACAGAGAAAAAGGGCAGCTTTGGCAGAGCTGACGTACTCCCACCAGCTCACCTTCAGAGCAATTACCCCGTGTAAATCTCCCTTTTTTAAAGAAGAGCCAAGGAGAGCCAAAACCACCACCAGTCGCTTCAGCTTGTGTCCGGAGTGGGGAAATAGCCCTGGTATTAACACAGCTTGGCTGTGGGCCAGACGCCTGGGCATGGAAACATATTTAAACCATTGAATAAGCAGGGTATAAACAAGAATTTTCAAAGTTTGGTGGTTTTTGCAACTCCAGGCAACGCGAATTAGAGTCTACAGTTATTAAGTTCCCATCTGGTGGCTTCTTTATGAAGGAATGATATTTGCATGTTTCCAGCAGAGAAAAGCTGTTTTTAGTTCAGATAAAATGGAACATTTTGCGACAGTATGGGAAATAACAGATGATGCTGATTTTAGCAACTGGGGTTGTAGGTTTCACCAGCTGCCCTTTAAAAAAAATTATTTATCTTTAAGTAATGTTTTTCCGAGTGCTCTTAACACCCATTGATTTAGAAGACTTTGGTCAGAGGAAATGATGGCATCTTGCAGAGAAAGAAAACAGCCCATTGGGTCATCTGTTGTAAGTGCTGGACCTCAGTGCATTTTTTTTTTTTTCCCCCTCTAATTTGAGCAAATTTTGGGGCTGGTGTAGCCACAGGTTACCAAAATGCAAGAGGATCTGATTATTTTCTTTCTTGCATGAGAGTGGTGAGCAGGAAAGACTTGCAGCTGCTGCACTGCATTGCAGCTGTGGGGACTGTGAATATTCCCAAACACACAAGGCAGGAACTGCACAGATTAACCTAGAAGTATGCCAGTGCCTGGCTTGTTTTGAAATATCCTGTTCCACCACTGCAAACTCAGTGTGGATCTGGAACCAGACACAGTTTCTAAACCAGCCTGTTCAGGCAGACAGTGCCAGCTTTGAGCCTTGAAAACCATAAATACAGCTTGGCCACCAACTGAGCCACACCACTGCTCACACACAAGTGCTTTCCCACCCAAACAGCTGCTCTACTGTCACAGCCAAGAGCAAAAGGAAAAGTAATGCCCCAGCAGAACTGCAGCTCCAGGACTGGAGCAGGTGATTGTAGCCAGGCTCAAAGCAGTGCCAGCGTCACCCTCCCCACTCTGCACTCAGGGAAGTAAATGCAGTGGAGTTCAGGGGGAAGAAGGGAAGGTGTTCTGCATTTTGCATACAGGCAGAGGAGAATGTAATCTGCATGTGAGATTCAGCAGTGGAACCACAGGCTCGTTTAGGTTGGAAAAGTTCTCCAAGTTCATCACACCCAACTGTTTCCCAAGGCCAGCCCTAACCCATGTCCCCAAGTGTCATATCTGCACGTCTTTTAAATCCTTCTAAGGATGGTGACTTTACCAGTGCCTGGGCAGCCTGTGTCAGGGCTGGAGAACATTTTGCTGAAGAAATTTTCCCTAATATTCAGTGTAAACCTCCTCTGGTGCAACTGGAGGCCGTTCCTCTCCTCCTGTCCCCTGGGAGCAGAGCCCGCCCCCCCCCCATCTGTCCCCTCCTGTCAGGGAGTTGTGCAGAGCCAGAAGGTCCCTCCTGAGCCTCTTTACTCCAGGATGAGCCCCTTCCCCAGCTCCCTCAGCTCCTCCTGGTGCTCCAGACCCTTCCCCAGCTCTCTTTCTTTTCCTGAACACACTCCAGCCCCTCAATGTCTTGCTTGGTGCCAGGGGCCCAAAACTGACCCCAGGTTTTGAGGTACAGCCTCAGCAGTGCCCAGCACAGGGAGATGATCCTTTCCTGGGTCCTGCCAGCCATGTTAGTGCTGATACAATCACCACAAGTCTCTGAATGTGTTTGCACCCCTCCTTGGAAGCCTTTCAGCCTTGGTGTAACACTGCACTCCAGAACTCTGCAAGGGTGGAATTTTTATAGCAATTTAAGCTATTTGCAGCCTTCTGATAGTGAAGTGTTTTAGAAGGCAGCAAGTCTGTTATTCCCAGAGAAATCTCTGGCCTGCCTCCAAGTCTTATCTTTGGGGTATTGTTAGGTTTGAACAGTGGCCTTTGGGGAACATTTGTCTTTGCCATGCTCCTGCTCTCCTCTTCTGTAGAAAGGACAGCTCATGGTGTGTTTAAGACTTTTGCCAGTGGTGGTAGTAATGTCCAAGAGAGTCCATACTTGGGAATTCCCTCAGCTCTTTTCTCTTGCTCCTGTTCCAAAAATAATTTTTAATCCTTCCTCCAGCACTGAAGAAGCTTGGACTGGCTCTGTGTGCAGGGTTGTAGCCTCCACCTTTCTCCAGGACCTTTCTGGGCACAGGTTGGAGACTCACTCAGCTACTGGTGACAGGTCCTGGAATAAGAGTGGTGCTGCACTGCAGGGCTGCCAATACATGTGCAGAAGTCAGTGCTCTACTGAGGACTGTTCAGTTAAACTTTTCTCCTTCTTGCCTCCTTCAAGGTTGTCTGCTCATGGAGAAACACGTGAAGCAACAAGTCTGCAGTTCTGAGTGGCCTGGGAGCTGCTCTTTCCACAGGTATGAACACCCAGACAGTGCCCAAAAGCTCAGCCAGGCATGTGTGAACCTGGATCTTGCAGGCTGCCTCCTTCCAGGTCCTGGCAATGGAGAGTCCCGAGCCGCTGAGCTTATTTCATTTTTAACCACAGCCCAGCAGATCCCACACTTTGCTCGAGGCTGGCCGGGCTGCTCTGCAGATGATCCTGCGGTGTTATGACAGTCCAGAGAGCCATTATCCCGAGCTCTTGCCAATCACCAGACTGCTGCCAGTCTGTGTCAAATGAAGCATCCCAGGCCCTGTCACATTAAATCCAGCCGCTCTTTCATTTAGAGCGGAGCAGTTTGTTTATTTGTGTTCCCTCCCCTCCTTTTGGGATGCCACACAATCATCTCTGGGGTTTGCTCTGCTCGTGCAAGGCCTGTGACCATAGTGAAGCTCAGTGCCCCCTGAAGGGCCCCTCACTCTCGGGCAGGCGACGCTGTGGTGGACTTTTGGGAAGAGAAGTGTGAGGGTGTCAGGAGGGAGAAAGCACAGAGCGCTGGTGTGGCTCAGAGCGTGGTTCCAGATCAGTCACACACGGGTTCAAGGGCAGGACATCTCAGCCTGATGAATCCCATGGCTGCTGTGCTCTGCTGTAAATGAGAAGAAATGATGCAGAGTAGTGGCACATCTGGCTGCCCCAACCAGGCTGTGCAGCACCTCTGTGCCTCTCTTTCACTGTCTTGAGAATAGGAAGGGTGAGTGAGGGGTAGCCCTTTCTCTGGGGAAGGGAAGATCAAGACGGGTGCTGTGACCATATGGCTCGGAAAGGGGAATGGTGGGATTTCAGCTGAGGATACAGAGCGAGCTCACTTTCTCCACCAGCACCTGGGTACAGAGCTGGATTTTTCCAAGGCAGGATTGCCAGCGAGGCAGTGCCCCTGATCCTGAGCAGCTCCTACCCTCTGCAACCTCTCCCTGCCACACCACCAAGCAGGACAGTGCTGCAGCAGCTGGGTGAAGGAGTGGGAGGGCTCTTGGAGCAGGATTTTCTCTCAGGCAGAAGTGATTCCGAGAGGAGAATTTCCTAATTCATGCAGGGACTGCAGGTGGGCAGTGCAGAGGAAGGTCTGTACAGAATGGAGAAAATAAGGGAAAAATTATCATCCACTGGTTGGAAACAGGATTATGAGGAGGAGCCAGGGTCCTGCACATGGTATTCCTCCCTCATCAGTACAAATTCTCCTGTTCTTGCAGGAAGCCTTTTGAATCAAGCCTCTCTTTCCAAAGGCTGTAAAGTCTGGCCAGCTTCTCTTGACTTCTTAGCTTGGGAGAAGAGGAAAAAAAAAGATATTATTTGGGGTATTTTACTTATAATGCATCTTCAATAAGAAGTGGTTTGTTTCTTGTCATTGCTTGCTTTGGTGTCTAATTTGCCTCCTGTAGGATTTGAGCTCAAATATTATGATGGGAGTTTTTTTCCCCTTTACAAGAATGAAAAGCAAATGCACAGTTAAAAGACAGAATTCCAGGGCTTCCAATCACTTGACAGAATGAAGTCTGTGAGCCAAATTAACTGAGCTTTCTCATTACTGGTGTCACTTTGTGTGCTGGCTGAATGCTCTTGAATTCAGCCCTGATCCATTACAAGAAATACTCTCCTTACCTTTCTTGTGAGGGGCCCTCAAGCTGATTAAAAGCTAAAGGGATTTCAACTGTAGTCTTTTTCCCCTTGAAGAGTGGCTTTTATCTGTTGCTGCTTGTTTCACAAGAGAGTTTCTGGTTATTTCATGGTTATTGTGCAAATTCATGGGGAGAGCTTCCCTATGGATGAATAGAGATCTTTTCAAGGAAGAAGGATGTCTGCTACTTTTAAGGAGTGTCATGTAACAAAACCTCACACAAATCCCCATTTGAGGCGTCGCTTCCACACCAATGTCCCTTTAAGAAAGAGCAATGGTAAATCCAGCTTCATTATTCAGCATGTCCAACAATCAGCCCAGTGACTTCCTTCCCTTCCAGGACATGGAACAGAGATTGACTCACTGGGTGACTCTGCTTGCAGCTGAAGCCACATACAGTAACTGGAAACCCAGGGAGACTCTGCAGTCTCCATGGAGACAGCACACTTACAACTTAATGTGATCAACAGATGCTGCAATAATCTTGAAAGATGGAGAAAATGTTTCAAACCGAGTGTTGTTTATGGTGGTTCAGTGGATGTTCAAATTTGCTCTGTTATGACTGAGCTCCATGTAAACACACTCTCTGGAAAACACACAGACGTGTGTGTGGAGGGAGAAATCTCTCATGTGGGTAAAGCAAGAGGAAGTGGGCGGCCACTCTTCTGTTCTCAGCTTCTGCCCTTGGGGAGGTCACCTTAACATTCTCTTCTATCCCAGTTTATCTGTAAAATGGGGCAGTCTAGTCACCCAGGTAATGGCTATGGCATCTTTTATGCTCTGGGGTGGATGACTGTAATGAGATGAAACTAGTAAGACTCTGATGGATGAGCCTATAATCTCAGTGAATTGAATAGGGATCTCCCTCTGTGCTGCATGACCTAATGCTGAAGCTGACGTCAAGATTTGTAGAGCAGATTTATACTTCTGCTTGATTTTCCTGTGAAATCTCTAATGAGTGATCATTTCCCACTGAATCTCATAAGCTGTTGTAAAGAAATGACCTGTTTTCTGTCTTCCCTGCTCTGACATTGGTGCAGCCCCCATTACTGTCACATCTGGACCCTTGCACCAGCCCCACAGGGAGGGAGATGCACTCCTCAAACAGGAGGAAGGGCATGCAGATGCTAGTTCCACATCAGAAAAATTCCTGGAGCATTACTGCTAGAAAGGATGTTCCAGATGTAAGAGCTGGCTCAGCCTTCATTTCACTGACTTGCTGGTAAGGTAAAAATTTCATGCTGTACTTGTTTCTTATTCTTTCCCCAAGCATCCTCTGCTGGCCACTCCTGGAGATGGGCTGACAAAACCACATTGCCAGGGAAACTTTATTTATAAGCATACAAACCCTTGAATTTTGGGCTGAAAAGCATCAGGACCAAGGCCCCAAAGGCAATTTATCAGCACTTTGATGACGCCCACTTTTGCAAACATTATCAATGCCTCTCTCCCTCCCCTTTGAAGGCAAAACACAGCTGAATATGAGCTCCCTGTGGCAAAGTTCTGCACAATCTGGTATCCTCCAACAGGGGACAAGCTGTTGGCTGCCCTGGAGCTTTGCTGGGCATGTAGCTGAAACCCTCTGCAGGTGGTCAGTGGTTAGGGTCTTCATCTACACAGCTGCACTAAGGAGGAGGCATTTTGCAGTCCAAGCATCCTGACAGAAACCACCTGTGGGGCCTTCAGCAAAACAGGATGCAGTCCCTTCTTAGCTGCTGGTTTTCCTCCCATCCTGGGCCATCCTTCTTTGTCTGCAAGGCTCTTACCCAGCCAGGCTCCTTGGCTGTCCTTTTTCTTTTTTGTACTCTTACTCTGTCCTTGAGGAAAGGTGCTCAGCATCGTGAGTTCTCCTCCCCCGGTGCACGCAAGAATTCCCAGGGAGAGACCTCTACTGACGCTTTTGGGGCATCTACCCCTGGAGAGATCCTCGCCCATGCTGTCAAAGGACTCGTCATCCAGTCACTGCTTCCCACGTGACTGCACAGGTACACACAAGGAGCTGCAACCCATAGAGCAGCCATAAATAGCAGTAAGAGTTATTGATCAGGATCTGTCTCCAAATAATGACAGAAATGTATCTCCTTTCTAAACAGACAGTATACCTAATTCAGTGGAAGGAATTCCTCGTTGAAATCCCAGATAGGCCCATAAGGTCAGCCTGATTATTTTTTGAAACCTTGGTTCCTCCAAATAAGACTGAAAATTGAATTAGCTCAGAGAGAGACAGCCCTGGCCAATCACTCAGGGAAGCTGAAGGACAGCTTATTGATTTTCATGTTTCAGAAAAATTAAATGATATCCCTTTTTGTTATTTAAAATGCTGCTTAAGCAATTTAGTAATGTGATGTTGGAGGCTCAGTTCCAGGTTTTGAATCAGCTGAAGGAGGGGGAGGAATTTCCCTTGACAAGAGAGCTAGGTGGAAGAAAGATTTAGTATAATTGCCTTCCCTTACAAATAATTGATGTCACCAAAAGAATGGCTATATTTTGCTGGCTTCCTTTCCTCCATACCATTTATTAAAATATAGTAATTAATTATGTAAATAGTTGATTTATAATCAGCAACACTGGTGGTTAATTGATTTTTGTGCGTGTGAATTTATATGACAGGGAAATACTGATAAGGTGATTATACTGTCTTGCTAGGCCACAGCATGCTCAGAAGGGGAGGAGGTGGTCTGGTGAGCCTCAGCAGATGGATTTCTGGTCCTTTCCTTGGGAATTTAAGTCTTTTCCAACTGGTGGGGAGCCTATCTGTCCAGAACAGGCTCCTTACTCCAAGGGTGTGTGGAAAGAGAACATCTTCCAGGAACTGCTGTCCCCTTTAGCTGAGAATGAGCTCTGCTCAGCTGCTTCTGAAGGGGTTGTGTGGAGAGTGCTACCCCTTCCCAACCCTCTGCAGTACTGCTGGGATTAAACTGTGGTGCACGATTTCTTTTCCCTGCTGCCCCACCCCTTCCCTTCATATTGTTTCAGGCAAATCTTGCAGAAACAGCTCTTAATCAAATGAATGTGCAGTTATAAATAAAATATCTTCTCCTCCCCCTTCTCCCCTCCAACCTCAAATCATGAAGCTTTGCCTAAGCGGGAGAATGGGAATTCCAAATGCAGATGGTGGCTGTAAGGTGATGCTTGTGCTGTGGCCCTGTTTCCGAGGGACCTCATCACCTTCAGGGAACAGATTGAGGACATCTGGCTGGTCTTGATCCTTTAGCGTGGAGGGAGCTGAGTCTCCTTAAGATTACCTGAATGCTACTACAGCTGTTTTCACCCCCAGTCCAGATGGGTTTTGTGCCTTTGTTGGCTGAGGGTAAAAATGCTCTTCCACCCCAGTGCCTGCCAGTGTGTGGGGGGGAAGCTCTCTGTGTCTTTCTCCCTCTCCCACTTCCTGCAGTGCTGCTGGGTTTAGGATCAGCCACCTTGAGCTCATCCAAAAAGCTCCATCCACCTGGCCAAAAGGCTCCTGCATTGGGCCTGGCCTCTTCCCGTGTGCTGATTTGGAAGTTGGGTGATGTGTAAATCTGTCCCGTGCTGCCTGAAGTTCCTTGACCTTCAACTAAGACCTCAGCTCCCTCTTTTCTGTGATGAGTTGACGCTATTAATTGGAAATCCAATTTTGGAGGGTAGCCAGGCTAATGCTGAGCCAGCATCACTTAGCTCTGCAGGCAGGATATAGGACATGCCTTGGTCTATCTATAGCCAGGGAAAGTCAGCTTGTTCTGCCTTATTGCAGGGGAAAGTGGGGTAAATAGGTCCCAGTTCCTCCCTCACCAGTCTGGCACCTCACACTGTTTTACTTTTTCCTATTTCTAGCTTAAAGCAATAGAAACTGTACAACAGAACTGCCAAGCATAGATTTTTTTACTCAGACAGAAAACAGGATAAAATGGCATCAGTTCTCTGCAAGGAAAGCCTCCCATTGAGGTCCCTCCAGCATGGGTGAAGAGCAGTCAATGAAGGTCCTTCCACCCCAAACACGACCTTGGGGCAAGTCCCTTCCCCCTCAGGCTGGTCCTGCCCCCCTTGACGCAGAGGGAGCCACGATTCGGAGCACTGCTGGGAACTGTTTGATGGGATGGAGAATGAGCTGCTCCCTGGGGTGCTTGCTGCTCACAGACGTAACACATGAGATCACAGTCCTGTGTCCCAACCCGGGTATCGTCAAAATGCAGAACAGTTGTAGAGCTGCCTCTCAGAGGAGCCTGTTGTGTTACATCACCCGAGGGGTAAACAAGACATGCTTGTTTTACATGTCTTTTACATGTCTTTTACAAACAAGAACAGCTCCTCCAACCCAAAAGCCACACTTAGCAGAGACCTTACAGTCAGAAAAGTGGCTTTTACTGACATCCAAGTTATCCCAGAGTTCCAGAATCGTTTGGGTTGGAAGGGACCTTAGAGCTCACCCAGTTCCACTCCTGCTGTGGGCAGGGACACCTTCCACTAGTCCAGGTTGTTCTGTGGATATCCCACGGTGTGGAAGGGTAGGGAAACGCTGCAGTGGTCTGAGGGACAGTGTTCTCTGTTGCAGTGGTCAGTCCTGGGCTCAGACACAGCTCTGTCAGGTAGCCCAGAGCTGGCAATGAGCACTGAGGTGTGACAGTAGCTGACAAGGGCTGTGCTGAGCCAGAGCTGATCAAACTCAATCTGATTAATACTAACTGCTTACAAAGTATGTCAGGCCCACACGTGTATCCAACATTAATTAATCCTCTGAACTGCCCTGGGAAGTGGGGAGGAAAGGAAATTTGTATCTATTTTTAAAGGAAGGAAACAGGAGTATTTGATTAGGTGATGCTTGGAACTTTTGGGTCATTTCTGCTTCTCTGTCTGTCTTGAGGAGGTTTGGTGGGCAGGGCCCAGCTTTTCAAGCAGCCCTGGGGGAGAGAGAGGACTGCAGCTCTGGGCTCTGCTCCAGGAGATGCAGAATGACAGATTCATCAGAAGTCCCTACTGAATTGTTAAGGAATTCCCTGCTATTGGGTCAGAAGGGGAGAGGTCCCTGCCTGTCCCCATGCAGGCTCTAGCCAAGGACACTGCAAGTCGCTGTGGTGCATTCAGGGCCATGGCAGAGTGAGAAGGCTGTTAACACCTCACAAGCTCTCTGCAATGCTGGGACAGCCAGGGCCAGGAGCTAGGGCTGTCCCTTCAGGCACTGAAACCAAGTACAATGGTTTGGGAATGAGGGAATCTAGGTCAGTTTGGTCTGGACCCCTGGGAGAGCTGAAAAAGATCTCTTTGCTCCAAAGCTGTTGCCTTGTGCACAACCTCTCTGCTTCTTTCCAGGCACCACTGTATTATCTCCCATTACTGTCATATCACCAAGGCAGCAGTTGAAACTGCAAAATCTGGGCCTCAGTTTTAATTTCAATCAGGCTTTTGATTGATGCAGTAAAGCCAGTGGAAACCTTTGGTGCAGGCACAGCTTGGTGACTCACAGGGCATCACATCATGTACCTTACCAGCTTTGAGGGCTCCTGACAAAGAGCTTCTAGACCCTGCAGGTGGGAACAATAAGTTTTTCAACTGCTTTGGCTAAAACCATGTGAGTTCCAGGGTCCTCATTTGGTCTCTGTGTGTAGACACAGCACATTGATAAGGATGGAAATAGAAGTTCAAGCAACGGCTTGAACTTCCCAGTGGAATCCTTGAGAATCCCTCCAGAGCTTGGGCCAAACCTTCTGCTGCTTGTAACAGTCCTGTGAATAAACAGAGCACTTTCTTTTCCATGCTGGGGAATCCAGGGCCTTTCACAAGCAACAGGATTTTGCACAAAACACTTAAAACTCGGATAAATGTACCTTTAGACAGCCAGATCTTGCAGGAGCCGAAAGAAATCATAAAGCTCTGGGTTTTAATTAGTCTCTTGCCCTTGCTATATCAAAAAATCATCATTGCTCATGTCAAAGCGGTGCTTATTCTGGGGTATAAAAAGGCTGAGTCCCCTGACAGGGCTGGGGGATGTGAAGGTGGAGAATGGGCATGAACAGCCCTGTGGGCCCATGTGGTTCCTGGGCTGTGGTTTCCCTGGCCCAGTGCTTGCTTGGTGCTTTCTAGCACAGGTGGCCCAGAGTTCCCCTCCTTATTTCTCCTGGGGATGGGGCAGAGAGCTCCAGGGAAGGACTTGCACCCACAGCTGTCCCAGCCCCAAGGAGCTGAGCAGGGTCAGAGTCATCTCAGTGCCCGGGCAGACCTGGCCTGGGGACCAGAACTGTGTGGCAGATCCGGAACCAGCCCCAGCGCAAGGTTCCTGACCTTCCCTCCAGACTCTGGCAGCCTCTTAGCATCAGGCAGTCAAAGTTTGTGGGTTTTTTCCTCTTCTCCCATCATTCTGCCATCCATGTATGCACAGATGGCTGATATAGAGCTGTTGTAAAGGGTCATTAAAGATTGAGGGGGTTTTCTTTGCTCCCCCTTTGACTGATGCATGAACAGACCCATACAGATGTGATAAGGTCAAATGTAAATTTAATCAGTTTTGTTATTTATTTTTTTTTAATTCCTGTGTGATGCATAAACAGATCAGAGGGTTGGGAAGAAGCTAGCAGTGGGGGAGCCTGAGATAACTTTTTTTCAGCTTCTGTCCAAATAATTTTAATGACAGACTTCTGAACTGTGGGGTTCCAGAGCTTTGCAGGAAATCCTGGCCACAAGAGCTTTTAGACCCAGGAATTCCTGGAAAGCACCAGAAAATTCCTACCAATTTTTCACAGCACAGCATCAGATCCAGCCCTAAAATAGGTCTGAAAAGGACACACTGTAAAAGGTTTGTGCATCCTGCCCTCAGCTCTGCCCTGTGCTATTTCTCTCTTGGGAGGTGAAGGTGGGGTGCTTCTAAAAGCCTTGCAGAAATACAGGTGCATGATGTTGGTAACCACTCTCAAAAGGATTAGCTCTGATTTCTCTGTTCTCCTGCTCAGTGAAGCGAGGCTGCAGTGTGGGAGGCTGATGGGGTTTTGGCACGCTGCTGGGCATTTGGTCACAGGTGCAACTTTGGGGTTCAGAAAGAGTGGTGAATCAGTGGGGTGGGCAGGACTTGCAACCACACTTGAGGTGAAATGATGGTGTCGTAAACAGTCAGTGTGATGCTCCAAAATCCATCCCTTTGCCATCATTTCCTTGGGGGTTAGGGTTCCTAGGGTTAGGCTCTGCTCTAGACCTGCGCTGACGGTGCCACCATTGTGTGGCTGGTGCAGGATTTATGGTTCACGTTTATTTGAGGAGTTTGGCTGGTTATAGATAGAGCCAAGTGAATGCATCAGACCCAGATTTTTATTATGCTCCAGTCTCTTCATCATCTTCATAGCCCTTACTGGACCAGCTCCAGGAGCTCCACGTGTGTCCCCTCCTGATGAGCTCTGACCTAGACACAGCACTCCAGATTGGCATCATCAGGACTGAGAAGAGGGGTGGGATCACATCCCTGATAGACACATCATCCCAAAAGACACTCTGACTGCAGAAGCGATAAGGACTTTGGGGGAGAAAGGGGAAGAGTTCAGCTATATGGCAATGGGCCAAGCAATGCTATTTACCCTCAGGCAAAAGAGCAATCTGTGGCCTGTTTGTTTTGCTTTGCTGTATTTATAGCTGCAGCCAAAGTGCCCATGCTGTGGGGAAGAGCTGGCAAGAGTAGGCAGCGCTCTGTGGGTTGAGCTGTAGGAGCTGGGCTGGTGCACTGCGTGTGCCTTGGCACAGAGGTGCTGCCTCAGCCGGGTCTCACCTCCACAGAGCCCAGCGAGGGGACGAAGCCCCGGCAGGAGCAGCGTGGCTCTGGGTTTAAGAACAGCCTGGCTCTTGCGTGGCTGCCAGTGTGGACACATCCTGAGTGTTCTCACTGCTGGGGGAAGCAGCCCCTTGGCATCGTGTGCTTCCCCTGCAGCAGAGCAGACCCAGCCGTCCGCTCACGAGCAGAGACGCCTCAGGTGGGTCGGGCTGGGAGGCACACAGAGACACAAGTGTGAAGAGGTACATCCCTGCATTGTCAAAATATTAGGATGCCTACTTAAAGCCGAACAGAAGGGATTGCAAAAGCCACCAGCTCCCCAGGTAACAGCACGTGGCTCTGTGTGTAGGCTGGGCGCTGGGTGAGTGCCGAGCTGCAGGTGCTCCCGGGTGCTGTGTGCCCTGAGGGCCCTGCAAAAAATAACAGGAACATTTAAATGCCATAAAGCTCGTTCTGTCAGGGAGATGGTTTGTACTGAAAGAGGTTGTTGTGCACGGTTCCTTTGATGGGTCTCAGCAGATAGCACCAATTATAAAATTATTAACAAACGAATGTGCTCCTTCACTCCAATTAAATGATAAGAGCCAAAGCAAAGGGGCAGATTTTTATCATTATCAGATTACAGGCCCATATTGCGCTGATAATAAAGCGGGCACTTTCTAATGCGTTACCTCCAATATGACTCCTTAGATTATTGTTTGGCTGTAGAAGAAATAAAAAGAACTTTGCAAAAGCAATAATAATGTGGAAGTGTCTTTATCATAGGCCATTGCAGGGAGTGTAACAAAAAGAGCCCATGATGACTCAGGCCAATGACAATGAGGATAATAAGAACATCAGGAGTGGGGAGGGTGCCCACACAGCAGAGCACTGGGCCAGAACATCTCGAGTCTGTTCAAGAGATAAAGCCTTAAGAGGGAGTTCGCTTCAATCGGGGAGGCAGTTTGCTGCAGCCGCTGGAGAAGTGAAAAGAGCCACAGGAGGAAGAAGAAAGGAATATTAAAAGCTTTCCAGGGGGTGGAAGTAGTGTTTCTCTCCTATTCTTTTTCCCATGTAAAGTCGGGTAGGATTCTAGATGCAGCTACAAATACACAGCCCCTCTTTCACTGCCTGAAATCTGATGTTCCAGAGGTGATAAAATGTAATTAGGCAGTGTAGTACTAATACAGCTGCTATGTGATATGTTGAAGGAGGAGAATACCAACTGCATGGGAGGAGAGACAGAATGAGTTTCCCCTTCCTGACCCTGAAGCAATCATACCTAGAAGCCTGAAAGCTGATTTTATTTTCCTCCCTGCAGGTAAGAGACAGCAGTTTAAAAGCGTCCTACTCTGACTCTGCCTTGCTATGTATTAGGTTGTTAGGCTGGTAAAATATGTAGGGGATGTGATTCCCTTCCTGTACTGATATAAATCAGAAGTCACTCTAGCTGTGCTGATTTACACAAGCTGAGGGTTTGCCTTAACAAAATTATAACAGCATAAAGCCGGTCGGGAGGAAAGGTCAAGCCTATCGTATCTGTCTCGAAGCATGGTGATATCAGCCATGAAGCTGTGATCATGACTAATCAGGGAACCTCGTCACTAAGTGATTAATTATTATTAATTATTATTTATTACTCTAGCACCAGGGAGCCCTTGTCACATCTATGTTAAGTTCCCTTGAACCTGGATCCCCTCCAAGGTTTCTGAAGTCCTTGAGCTCGCAAAGCAAAGCTGCTGATCTTGTAAGAACAGGTCTTGGAGTTTAATACTCCCAGGATCTACAGTCCTCAAAGGAAAAGTGCTATAAAAAAAAAAAGTGCTATAAAAAAGTGCTATGTGTGTGTTGCTTGAGTGAGAGGAGAGGGGTCCTGGAAGGAGCACAGCAAAGTAGAAGGGAATAACAATGTGAAAATGGTGAACTAGAGCTCTGCTCAATTCAGGGCTAGTTCTTGGAGTGGGGCCTGGGAGGCTACAGGCTCATGTGCTTCTAGTTATCCATCCCTAGCGATCAGATCAAACCAACTCAGAGGGCTAATTCCAACTAATTTTGCTCTCATTTTCACCAGTGTAAGTCACCTCTCTCCTGTCAGTGAGCTGGGTTGGATTTACACCCAGAGGGACAGAGGTTGCAAAGCCTCTGCACTGAACTCCTGCCAGTTCTTCTCTGAGTCTCCCAGCAGAGACTCCAGAACCAAGTGATATTGGCCTTCCTGGGCATCAGAGGGGCTGCTTGAAAGGCAAATTAATGTTCTCTCTATGCCAGATGAAGCAGGTAAAGGACTGTTTTCTTTTCCTGATGCAGCACCAACATGTGCAGTTTTACAGCCCCAGCCTGTTGGCTGCTGATTCTGCTTTCACTACCTGTTATTTACAGCCCTGCACACGGCAAGGTCTCTTCTATTAATTTGTATGTTTTTGCTTCCTGGGAAGATCTTCAGCCACGAGCTGAGTCAGCAGGATCTCTAGTCAAACAGGGAGCCTCTGTCCCTGCAAGACATTGAAACCCTGTGATGTTCTGCCTGACGGGAGAGAGCTCTTTCCTTTCAGTGTGCCACATTGCTCTGTTTTGCTTCCCATCTTTCCCTGCAAGCAGGAAGCAGCCCTCTTGAATGTAATTTCTATTGAAAGCAAATGGTGTCTATGTCTGATTAGTTCTGGCTTGAGGCTGTATCAACAAGCTCACTGTTGGTCCTGCATTTGCAGCCTGGAATATTTTAGGGCACTTGAGTCTGACAGATTCATGTTTATTACATTAAACCATTCTATCATTGACTCGCCAAAGCGTTATTTTCCCAGATGGCAAGAGGCAGTGGGGAAAAAAACCACAAAGCACCTACACTGCTGGTGGCAAAGAGGGCAAATCCTGCAGCCTTCACTTAGAGCATAGGAAGGCCTAATTCTGCTCTTGTTCAGAGCCTGATCCTGCCTCTGCTCTAGGAAGTGGGAGAAGGGTCAGACTCATACACTGATGATGCTGATCAGGAGAAACCCCTCTGAATTCAATGGGATTAGACTGAGACACGACGCTGAGGACGTGAGGGTCAGCCCAGGCAGGTTTTGCTGTGCTGTGCAGACCAGGGACTCTTTGAACCCATGTAACCCAGAGCAGAGCCCTTCCACCCTTCCAGGAGCTCCATTTCGTGTCAGCAAATAGGACTGGCAAGACATAGATGGAGCTCTGAGGGGAAGTGTCTTTGCTTCTATTTTGTTCGTTTGCTGAGTGGTTTCTGTAACTGCAACTGAACAAACAGAGTAAGTCACCTTTTCCCCCAAAAGCCCAGGCCTCAAGACTGGGCAGCATTCTGTTCACATTTCCTCCCTGGGGACAGGGTTTCCATTACACCCCTCTGCCTCACTCTGGCAGCCTACAAAGGGCTTGAAAGGGTATTGGCAGGGAAAGGTCCCCTGCCAGCTTCCCTCACCCAGGAGAGCTCCTGGCTCACGCAGGGCTGGTAGGAGCCTTGGGCTGCTGCAGGAACCTCTGCTATGTGGGAAATCCCAACAGGGGGAGTTCTGGTCTGTTTCAAAACAAAGGTGTAAATTTCAAAACATCCCATGGAACGGAAAATACCAGCCCCGACCAGAAAAATGTTTGGAAGCAATCAGACTGTTTCATTTAAAACCAGTCAGAGTCTGGCAGCCTCCTCCATTATTTTTCTTTCTTATTTAACATTCAGAAGTCTCCAAGGAATTTGCTGATACATTTGCTGTGCTTCTCCACAGAGTGACTGTAACAGGCAATGTGTGGCCTGACTTTGTCACTTTGCCTATCCTGTCATTCTGATGGAATAATCAGAATAATCCTTAATATTTCCCAGAAGTAACTTGTGCCTGGGGCTCCTGCAGGTGTTTCACCTGTGCTACTGACAGCTGCACCAAATAGGAAAGACAAGGAGCCCAGGGAATGGCAGGTGCTGAAGGTAGTCAGAAGTGAGCTAGAAGTTAAGAATTTTAACCTAAAATACTTGTTTAGGTTTTCCTTGTCAGCAAAGGTGAGAAATACAAAATCCTGGAGTACAGATGTTCTATTGTGTGTGGGTGAAGAGTAGTTTGGGGACCTGAGAGCAAGTAGATTCCTGGACTTGATTAGGGCAAAAGGTTGGTACTCCTTATCCCAAGTGATTTGGTATGTGGGGTTCCTGGGAACAGTATTTTTACCCTCATTTTATGTATGTAATACAACTAGAGAAGTGACAAGCAGTAGATTTGGGAGTGAACATCTCTGCTGCATTTCAGGCTTCCTGAATCCCAGGCCTGTTCCTTGCCCATTAGACAGCACAGCCCTCCTTACTGCATGCAGTTTGTCCAAATTAAGTCTGAGGCTCTGCTTACAGTCCAAGCCATTTGCAAATTTAAAGAAGAGACAATAAACTAGATGAAAGCCAATCAGAAACTAAGCAAAGTCCATTAAAATCATCCTTGGTAACTCTCCATTTAGCCTGTTCTTTAAAGAAACTGGCTGAACATCTGAGATGCGTTTTCTCTCTGAAAGTAGAACCCAGTCTCCAAAGAGCTTTAAGCTTTCTTAAAAGGAAGCAAATGACTCTGTGTCATGCCACATAAGACATTAATCATTAAATGTTACGCAGATGACTGGGGAAAGAGGCCATTTGTTACAGGAGGGAAAAGAGAGAAAGTAGGGATATTTTTTCCTACTGTGCTGCCAGGAGAGCCAATTCCCATCTGCGGGTTTGATGCATTGTTTCATAAGTAACAGTGTTGGTTTTGCACAGGAGCAGCTCTCAGAAACCATAACGTTTAATGCAGAATGAAATGTATTCAAGGAGAGAGGTTTTCTGCGCTATTTTTGCTCTTGGTGGAGAAAGATGTGTCTCAGAAAGTTGCTCTCCCTAGTGCCCTCTGATCCTGCAGCAAAGACATCAGTTCATTTGTGGTCCTCATATCAAATGTTGCTCTATGCACCATAGACCATCTCTGGGATATTTTTGTCTTCAAAAACTGTTGCCATTGCAGAAAGTGATCCAGAAAATACACACATTGTGTTGTCCTGGGCAAGAGATGTAATTTTTGTTCTTTCTTCTTTGGTATGCGCCTTTGTGAAAGCAAATGCAATTTGGGCTAATGGAACTTGCTGTTTGAGGGCAGGAAAGAGTGCACGGCACTGGAAGCATTGGAAAATGCAGCTGTCATGGGGATCCTGGATTTGTGCTGGTGTAGAGCAACAAGTTCTGGAAGTAGAGCAGTTTCCCAAAGGTGGTTCCCAAGACAGAGAGCCATGCTGTGAAACCTGGTCACCATCCTCCACAAAATGACTCGGGTGATGTCCCAGGGTGGGGAATTCTGCATTTTGCTGCTCAGTGCTTTGGCTTTTTGACCACAGTAGGAGATACTGCAGACTGAGTTGGAGATATTGTAGACTGCTCTTGTTAGGAGGAAGCTAATGCTGAAGTCAAGAATCCTTGAGGCAATTTTCCTAACATGGGTATACAAAGGTCTGCATTTTAGATCGGGGAGAAACCCCACAGCCTAAAGCGACAGCTCCAAACTTTTCATACATAAACACAACTCAGAAACGTGTTCCGTGTGTCTGCCTCCCCACAAAACACATGTGGTTGTGTTTGGCTTTCCTCTGCTACTCCTTTTATCACTCCCCCTCCAAATTAAACCAGGAATTCTCCTCAAAGTATTCCACTCAGTGCAGCTCTGCATTTCCTTCCTATTTTCAGTAAGTGCATGTGCTTAACTGCAGCTCTTATTGAGGAGTTAAAGTCTACCAGTTTCAGTGTGGTTTATCTGGAGCAAAAGCCTGACCTTCCTGTTAGAGATGGTTCTGCTTCGAATGCAGGAAGTATTCCCAGAATGCTGCATTACCCTCTGGCACGTTTATTTCTCCATGGGCATAATCAAAGCTCCACTATTGCTGCTCTACCATCTAGTACAGCCCCTCCTAATGATAATATTTTTCTCATCTTAAAACAGCTCGGACAACCATGACTAAGTACCTAGCAGGTCAGCCTGGGAATAATCAGGTTTCTGCCTTTGTCTTTCACATGGAGCAATGCCTGTAAGGCATCTCGGGGTCTCTGCGTCACACACGCTTCGGGGAATTGCCATTAATGGCTGGGAACGTGTCTTGGCTTTTCTCTTAATCTCTTATCACAAGATTAGCTAATATCTGTGAAGCGCAGGAGGATTGGGTAATGATAAGGGACCATCAGGAGAGATGGAAAGATAAGTATTGTTCTCTAAGAAGCCGTAAGGGTTTCTTCTGAAATAATTATCTCCTGCTCTCTGCAAGGCTCTTCTCACACAGGCCCCCACCCCAGAGGCCCATGGAGCTCCCCTGAGTCCTCCCATCTGCAATGGGGCACAGCAGAGCAACAGCGGGGGTTGGTGCCTGGATCTCCTCAACCCTGTGGAGATGGTGCTGGGTTTGAGTGTGAGCAGCCCGCCCCCTCCTGCTCCCCGGGCCAGTGAGGCTTGCACAGCCCCTGCAGCCTCTGGCTCCAGGATCCCAACCACCACGTGGGGCTGGAGAACATCCTCCTTGTGTTGGGGCATCATCAGCCCCTCTGGTAGAGGTGGATTTTAGATTCCCCCTTTCCTTTTCCCTGCTCCACAGAGGGCTGGAAGAGCAGAGCAAACATCCTGCTGGGTGTCTGTGCCTCAGCACACGGAGCAGTTGGGCAGGCGCGGGCAATGGAGCAGTTTGAGACATTCCTTTCTGTCAGCTGCTCATAACCTGTCTCATCTGAGACAGTCACCCACAGTGAGTGCGCATTCCCAGCTGTTCCAGTGGAAAATGAGACTGATTCCTCTAATCTGCCTCTCCCCACGACTACAGCTCAGGGCTCCCTGGGGCAATTATTTCTTCAGAGCTGATGCTTTGGAGAACAATCGTTCATACCCCGCAAAGCAAGTGTCAAGTCTCCAGTAGAGCAGGAAGGGCAGAAGCAGCCATCCTAAAACAGCTGGTGGTTTAGAACTGAGGAATTGGAAATGGGTTCAAAGTCTCCTTCACATTTTGGTGGTTGCAGCACAAGCCACAAAGGAGAGTGATTGGAAAAGCACTGACTCCCAAACCACAGCATCTTCGGGGTTAGATTTGGGCTGTTCCCTCTTCCAGAGTGGACCAGGGACTGCAGCACATGGGAGATGAGGCCAGTCCTGCTGGTTCTCCGTCTTCCTGCTCTTCTTGCTGTTAGGGGCACGGTTACCTTGGATTCACTCTTTAGAGACTCTGTCTGTGCTGCTGACTACCCAGTTCATTATCTGCTTGTAATTGTTTTGTCTTCTCTGATCTTTTGTTCACCTGTGATGAGTGTACAATCAGATTTGTTCTGCTCTGACATGAGTTACAGGCCTTTTGAACCCTGACTGATTAAAGTTTCTTCCTTCTTCAAGTAAATTGGTTCCCATAGAGCTGTCCACTAATGTGACTCTCTTCACTATCTGAATCACATCTTCCCAGCTGACAGATGGATTGCTCAAGGGTTTGTGGTCATTGTGCCAGCCTTAGAAGTTTGGGGGTGATTGTGTTCCCAACCTGGTAAACTTGCTATTGTTGTTTTCTGGCATGTTTCTTTTTCGACTCTATAGATCAGTGACTGATGTCCAGCCTTCAGCCCAACCTTTCTCATCCTGCTGGAGCCTGAGCTGTGAGGGAACATTGCCTATGAGCTGAGTTGCACTTTTGAGGCTCCTTCCTGGCTGATATTAGTGTGAGGAGCTGCCCCCAACCTTTGCTGAAGTTCAGTGAGGAATGGATTCCTGAACAGGAGCTGAAACCTGCAAGGCACTGCACCATTGCACCCGATCGTTTGTATTTTTGTACAGAAATGTACAGAGAACGGTGTAACCCAAAGAGAATTTGAAAGAATATGTTTGAGACATTGTGCTGAAAGGGGGTGATGAGTACAGATGAGGTGAGGCCAATGAACTCAGAGTCCAACCTGTGCCCTGTGCAGCCGGGAAATCCCTGCCTGGTACCCTCTGCAAGGGCTGGGATGACAGTTCGTATGTGCACAGCTCAACAAGGATGGATTAAACTCAGCTTCATTTTTTTTGGAGGCTTCTGCAGCCCTTGCCTGGCTAGCAAAAATGCTTGCAAATTTGGCCAGTAACCATGTTAACTGGCTAGTACGTTAGGTATTTATTTGAATGTCAATTTGAACAGAAATCAATTAAAAAAAACCTCTTAGTATGAAACTGAATAAGGAAGCAGTAGTAGAATCATTTTTAGCAGAAAGAAATGCTTTATTACTTAAAACAAGCTTAAATTAACAACTGCAGATAATGATTCCCTGGAGCTAGAAAAGGGGTTATGGATCATTGCTCTCAACGATGACAGGCTACTCACTAAATTTGGTGAGTTATGTTTCGAGTTGAGGTTTTATAGCTCAGATATATTGTCTCCAAGTGAGTGAGACTTGGTTGACTGGCAAGCCAAATGACTCACAAGTTGACCTGAAGAACAGCTTTCCCCCCTCAGCCTCCGTTGGGTAAATGATGTTTAGAAACCACCAGCTATGTGACAAATTAGAAGAATCATATTATTTGAAGAAGTGGAAAAGATGAGTGTAATCTGGAGACAAAGGATCTTGTGTCCCAGGTTTTTGGCAGAGTAGCTGTGTACTGACATAATTTCAGAGGCTGCTGTTGGTCATTGTGGCTTTGGGAAGTGAGGAGAGTGACACCTAGTTTGGAAAGACAGGTCTGGAGCATGCGGGATCATGCACCAATGCCAATGATGACAAAAACAGGCTGAGGGTGTCCCTGCTTCTTGCTGGTCCCTCTCATCTCCACGGGCACCCTGCACTGCTATGACATGGCTCTGTGTGTGTGAAGTGGGTTGTGGAATTCATCTGGCTGGACGTCAACCCAGCAAAAAAAGACTTTGTTTTTATTCTCAGCTGATCCACTTTCCCAGCCCTTTTCTCAGCCCATCTGCACACCTGGGTGGGTCAGCACAGTGCAGGATAACGAGAGGACAGGGATCAAGAGAAGAGCCTGGATGCAATTGGTTGAATTTGTCACTGAAGGGTCCATCAACCAAAGCCACAGCTCAGTTCTCTCATTGCCTAAATATGCATTAGAGCAAAGTGATGCTACCCACTGCTTTCCAGAGTGTTCAGTGTCAGTGGATCAGACATGCACTTAGATTAGAAGTGGGATGTCAGTGGAGCTCTGCCTCAGTAGCAGCTTTGTGAGACAAGATGAGAGTCAGTTTGTGATAAAAAGCTAAAAATATAAAAAAAACGCTGGCAAAATGAGGATGGCTAGTCAGGGCAAACCTTCACGGAGACATTTGTCCCAGCACAGGGTGCCTGTGGCCAGCCCAGAACAGGTGCCAGAGTCCAGCTGCACCAGAAAATCCTAGAATCATTTAGAATCAGTCACATTTTCATCCAAATGTCAGAGAGGGAAAGTTCCTTTCATGTTTCTGGTATATTTAATAGTGTCTGTGCTTAAAATAAACCTGCTAAAGGCTCAGCTTCACCTTGGATTGCAGCTCCTCTATAATCATTTGCATTGGTAAGAGTGGTGTAATTCATTCACATTTCATTTATGCCCACACCACGGCACAGGCAGCAGCAGGGGAATGTGGCCTCTTTTCTCACTAGAAACTCTGATGTTTCCAGCTCCAAGTGTAATTGGACACTCTTGCAGGGTTTTGTGAGTCTTGTTTGCCTCTACTTAGAAGAACAAAAAGTAAATCTTAACTCAAGTGAAGCTAGCAGGGAAAACAGAGCAATTTGCATTGAAACTTCCATTTACAGAGGTAGTTAAAGCTGCCTGGTTTGCTGTGCATGTGGGGTTGGGGTACCCCAAGCAGATCATGTGTGCACAGCCACAGAAACGAGCTGGGGCTGGTGGAGCACCCAGCAAGGACTGCTGGTGACTCCCAAGTCCATGGGCTGCACATTATTTGTTACTTGGCCTGGAAATATTTGTGAGAGGACCCTTATCCCTACTAGTATTTACTGGAGTCTGTCTCAGTGTAAACATCCCCTGTTGATGCTGTTAGATATAAACCAACCCGGGTAAATCCAGCGCAGACAGGATATACTGGAGAAACACAGACTAAAGCCTGTCAGATTTATTTTTATTTATGTCGATTTCTACACACATAAAGCAGCTCTGCAAGACTTCGAAGGAGCCAGAGAGATTCATGTTGTATCCCTCCATACCCTCAGGAGCTTCATGCAAAGCTACACACTAGGTTTTGACAGCAAGGATTGAGCCCACAGCCTCAGGTTAAAGCTAAATTATTTGAGCAAAAGAAACAATCCACAGACTGTGAAAAACAGCTTAAAGCCACTCGTATCTGAAATATAGAAAGCTTGAGCCAGCGCTTACTGAAGCCAGTGGGTTACTGAAGCAGTGAGTTTGGCTGCCAGGGGATGACCAGTTCCCTCCTCTGAGGTCTGCAGGTATCCAGGAAAAAGGGGATGTTCCAGACACAAGTGTCTAAGACCCATCTGTGGTTGCATGTCTAAAGCAGAGCTCTCACTTCGCCACATTTCAAGGAACAAACTATCCTCATCCTCCTTCCTTCCCTGCTGCAGCATGTGGGACAGGAGCTGGTGGTTCCAACACCCCCACACACCCCCATCTTGTTTTCATGTGCACAAGTAATTCCGTTTCAGTGAAAGGCTGCTGGAGCTGTTCCCTGTCCATCAGTCTGGTGATTTAATCATAGTGGTGATTTATTGGTGAGATACAGAACTATTTCTGTCTTGTCAACTTGGAGCAAAACGCTCAGGAGCTGCTGTTTCTCAGTCAGGTCCAAGTGGATTTGTAGCTGAGGGAGCCGTGGTCTCTCCTGGCAATCTGGGGTACCTTGCTGTCCCCATGGGATCCATCTGTAGTTCCTGCTGTTTTTTCCAGACCTAAGACTGCAAACATTCCCTATGTTGGGGCAAGAATAAAGACTGTCTTTCTCAGCAAATATAACCCTGCATTATCTACAGTGCCTCTGACTCAAAATCTCCCCCTTTTAATATCTGCTTCCTTCTCCTCAGAGTCATCCAGAAGAACACCAGTGGGTCCTGGATTCTCCGCAGCCACCTGGTGAAGCTGAGCTGCCAGCTCTGGATGCCCTGGTGGTTCCAGAGCCCCCTGAGTCCAGGAGGTGGATGTTGGCTGAGCAGGCACAGCTCCAGGGTAAGGGCTGGGAGCACAAGCACAAAGTGCTCTCTGGCTGGCACCCACATTGCCTCTCCCTCTAATCCCATGGCTAATGCTTCCTTAATTTGCTCATGGATAAAGTCCTTGACATTGCTCCGCTGAATTATGGTTTAATTGTGTGGGCTTTCCTGATAATGCCATCCAATGGCATAAGGCTTAGTATAAAAATGTTGATTTCTTGGTTGCCTGTAGTTGTGGTAGTGGTGCTCTGTAGCCATATGACTGTGACTTTGGGCAGGAGGATTATGGTAGGTGACACTCCACATTTCAAATCCTGAGTGAGCAGAAACAGGCAGTTCTCCTGTCAGTGATGAAGGTGGGGAAATTGAGGCAGAGGACAGCTAAACTTGATTCCCTGTTAGCAGAGTGGAGGAGAAAAGGAAAACATGCAACATTCTCCTCAAAAAAAAACCTGGGACTTTTAAATTGCTTTTCCAAAGACATGATTTCTTTATTTTCTTTGCAAAAATGTCTCATGAAAGGACAAGTTTTTAGTTTCAGGAACATTTGATTTGAGGATCTTTCTTGAAAGCTCCAAACAAAAGTTGAGGGGGTGGTCTAGACACTACTTTTCAATAGTTTGAAATGAATGACTAATGTAAAGTACTATAGTCACTGACTATTTGGAAAGAGAGATCAAGTTCTTTGATCTGCAGAGGCCCAGAGAAGCCCCACAGCATCCCCATCCCTGGAAGTGCTCAAGGCCAGGTTGGATGTGGCTCTGAGTGAGCCTGGTCTACTGGAAGGTGTACCTGCCCATGGCAAGGGGCGGAAGAAGAGGATATTTAAAGTGCCTGCAAACCCAGGCCATTCCATGATTCTGTTAAGTGTTCTGTGCCAGCAGGATCAGAGATCCTGAGGCTGAGGGGAGGCATCACTCTGGGGACACCTGGGGGAGCTGCCACTGAGAATGTTTTGGGGTAAAGATCTGTAGCAAAGACCCTTGTTCTGAGCATTTTTCTGCCCCTCCTTCAGGTCAGGCCTCTGCAGCTCACCCAGGAGGGCTGTGGGTGTGCCTGGGACTGCACTGGGGTTGTCATGTCTGACATTAATGGAGAGGATGTGTTTCTCCTTTAGAACTTCACTGACAGCAAAGTGATTTCCACTTTGCTGGTAGTTCCAGGTCCCCTGTGGTTTAGTGATGACTTTGGAGGTTAAAGTCTGTCAGGTCTGGATCAAGGTCAGGGGCCCTGCTTTTGATTCTAAAGATTTTAATTAACTTTGCACCACATAGAACCTGGGCATGCTTGAAAAGAAATATAGATAAATTTTACATTTAAATATTTGAATAGTGTCTATATATTATGGTGGAGGTAAAAAGCCCTGTTCAGGCAGGCTGCAGGAAGAGATTTGCATAGCAGAATAATTGGTTTTGCAAATAAATCTGGTTCTTGAAATTTGTAGATTAGCAATAATATGTCTCCAGATGAGAAGGAAAGGTCATGGATGAATAAAGCAACAATTAAACTTTCAGGAGATTATTAAACTAAACACAAACCTGGCTAAATGCACATGAGAGAATGTCAATAAAGGACAGGAGTGGCCTGACAGGACTTGTGAGCCTCCAGGATATTAATGTTACTTGGAGATCTTTTCTTCCCATGCAGCTGCTCTTCTTGAAGTAACAGCCTTTGCAGATTCCTCCCTAATCTGGACAATCCATTAAATAACCCAGTTAATTTAAGCCATTTAAATCCAATAAGGCTGGTGTGTAATGCTATAAAACTCTAAACAAAATCCTTGGAGAATTACCACGTTAACTGTTGCCCTGCAGGCTCCATCCATGCCTGATGCTGGTGAGAAGGTGCCTCACAGGTGGACAAGGAGGTCTCAGCACAGGACAGGGAATGTTATAGAAAGGTGGGGTTTGTTCTGAGTCTGAAAGAAAAAAGAATGAAACTAAGCAGTACTTTCCAAATGGACAATGAAATAGATCTTTTATGACAAGGGGAATGAAGGATTGTGGAAATTCTCATTTCAAAGTATTTAAAAATAGTGTCCAGACCACCCTCTCAACTTTTATTTGATGCTTTCAGAAAGATCCTCAAATCAAATGTTCCTGAAACTAAAAACTTGTCCTTTCATGAGACATTTTTGCAAAGAAAATAAAGAAATCATGTCTTTGGAAAAGCAATTTAAAAGTCCCAGGTTTTTTTTTGAGGAGAATGTTGCATGTTTTCCTTTTCTCCTACACCTCTGCTAACAGAGGGCATGGGAGGCACAGGGCTGACCACACTCCAGACACCTTCAAATCCTGAGCTTCCTGCCACAGCTGGATCTGGAAGAAAGCAGATGCATGAGGTGGTGAGGGGGGAAGGCCATGCCCACCTTCTCCTACCTTGAAGCTTCACAGAGACCCAGGTCCCTGGTGCTCAGCACTGTGTGAGCAGGAGGAATCACACCTATTCTGCAGCCCGGGGCACCAAAGATGGAACCTTCAGCAGGATGTGATTCCCTGGGTTGCTGCCTGTCCTCACCTACCAGAGCACCACTATTTCCCAGGGAAAGAGGGCAGTGGGGGGCAGAGGAAAGCAAAGCTTTCAATGATTTTCAATTCCCTCTCTCTCCCAGATCTCAGGAGGGGGACAGGAGTTACAACAAGGTAGAAAAATAAGGGTCCCAGTGGATTTTACTGGACCAAGTCTCAGCCCTAACCAAGCTTTCCCAAGCCTGGTGCCCTTGGGGTTGGAAAAATTCTTCTTCCGAGCATATTTTGCCTCTAAATGTCAGGTTTGGATGACCTCACACTGTAAATGGCTACCTGTTGCCTGGTTTCCAAGCAGCTGCTCTCCCTTCCTTCCCTTGCACGTAGACAGACACTGTATGTGGCTAAAAAACAGTATACACGGGGACCCCTCCTCCTAGGAACAGAGCCCAGACATGGAACAACCCTGCCAAGACAAAACATACCACCATATACCTCATTTTCCCTTTGGGGATCATAGAGGACTTGCATATGACAGATGTGGGTCACACTGCTGGGTGCAGGTCTGGGAGATGCTCAGATATTCACTTGAGGAGGGCAAGAAAAGGATCAGATGGAGCCATAACTCTCTGTGATGCAGTGCTCCTCTTTGCCAGCTCCAAGGGTGCTTTACGAAGGAAGACAGTGTCAGGATCCTTGTTTTAAGAGGGGCACTGAGAGGAGGCATAAATTCTCTGAGGCCACCCAGCCTCCAGTGCCAGAGCCAGGGTGAGGGCCCGGGGCATCCAGCCTTGCACTGCGCCCGGGGCCATGCTGCCCCAGCCAGTTCTTGACAGCGTTCCTTACTGCCTGAGCAGACTTTACTGACTGCAAACCCACAGGTTCAGCCTGAAAAACCCAGGATTTCTCTTCTTTAATGATGGATTAAAGTATTCCCCCCTGCAGATCAGGGGGGAATACTTGCCCCTGCTCCTCAGGACAGGAGTATGGCCACGTACAGGCTTGTTCAGGGCATTCCGTTCCTCAAAACGATTCATTGGTATGTAAAATTATATTAGCCTTTATTGGCTGTCTCCACAGACCCTGCCAGCACAGACAGATCTAAACCTTGAAGTGCCATTAATCTCTGGTGTGCTCTGCCCGCTCTCTCTCATGGTGCTTTGTGGCTGGTGACCTTCAGCAGAGGATTTCTGGTGTTCTCTTTCCCCGGGAGCCCTGGCAGCACCCACAGAAGCTGGTGCTGATCTTCCCGGAGTGGGAAGGAAAACAGGGGCTTCAAGGCACCTTCACTGCGCTAACAGCTGAACACTGAGCTGCTTTTCCCTGTGCAGGAGATAATCAAGTCCTAGCACAGTGGGGCGGGCCAAGAAAATTCCTGCTGAAGTCCTTGTCAGAGCTGATGCTGAGCAAGTCGAGGCCATTGTGTCTCTGCGGTGCCTGGCACAGGGGGGCTGCCTCTGCCCATGGGTCAGGGTGATGGTGATGATTAGGTGAGGCTGAGAGCAACTAGAAACTCAGTAAAAGTTCTACTGCAGATTTGTGATCTGAGGCTCAGGTATTCATAAAAGTCAATCCAAATTTATGTGTATCAATAAATGGGCACGTTCATGTTAGGAGGCACTGAATCTTTGAAGGAGACAGTTGCAAAATCTGTGTTTCTCTCAAGGTTAAAGATGCCTTTTTGGGACCAGGGGGGCCACCTGATGAGTAGTTTTCCTTGGCAGCCCTGGAGACATCCGGGAAAGAGGCACTCGGGAGGGAAATCCAAAGCAGAACTTGAAGCATTCTGTCCACCTGAGCCTCAGGGAAAGGCTGCTGCAAGGATCTGTCTGGCTCAGTCCCTTCTGGGATGGTGTGCAGTAAGGTTTGGGACAACATTTCAGATATTCCCTTCGTTACAGTGTCTGCCAGTCCTGATCAAATATGTATTTTTGCCATTTCTCTTGGGATGTAGCTTTTTTGAGACCACTGCCTCTGTCAGATTAGAGTTGAATTGGTCAGTGAGTTCAAAATTATGGGGAATAAGGAAAAAGGGAAAGGATGTAAATGCACACACATGATCACTTAAACTTGGTTTGATAGTAGACCAAGCTGAAATTAAATCCATTTGGCAATTTGTTGGCTGTATTGAGAGCAGGTGATGAGTTGGAAACTTGCTGTTTTAGGAAGGAGGAAAGTTGTATTGCTGCTGCTCATGTCAAACCACATCAGATTCCCTCCTCCTCGTGCTGGCATGGGAACAGCACGGGACACTCCAGGGCTGTGCTGCCTGCAGACACGTCCTGCCCCTGCCCCCATCGATCATGCCCGTGTGGCCTGACCCAGGTTCCCTGCGTCACACGGAACCTTTGCAGATGCCAGAGCTGTGGCACTGTTTACAGACAGGAGCATGCTGTCTGCTTGAATTAATTCAAGCACTTCTCCGTTGTGCTCAGGCAGGACTGATCTTCATAGGGGGTACCATGGGAAGCAGAAATAGATGCTGGAGTCTCTTCCATTTGCACCTGAGGAAAGCACAAGCCACACTCAGAAATCAGTGGTGCTACATCAAGCTGACATTGCCATGGCCAGGAACTGCCTCTATTAAAGACAGTTCTGAAGAAGATGCTGCAGTCTTTCAGCAGAGAGGAGAGGTTGTAGGGTACTGTTCAGTGCAAAGGGGAAAAGGTCCCCCTAATAACTTACTTCTTGAGTGGATGCAGGGACAGAAATCTCCATCCTGCCTAAAGGGTTCCGGAGGAGCAATCCTCTGAATCAAAAATGGTCTTTGATACCCTTTTTCTAAACTACAGCAAGGCCAGATCCCTTCAGCTCTGCTATCACTTGCCACTTTCTGCCAGGCTTCAGAAGTTGAAGACAAAAGAGATTTTATTTTCCTTCCTTCAGTCTTTGGGTGAGAGCCATCAGAAAGCAAACGAGGCAGAGTCAGTGACGCAAAAGTTGTCAACACTTGCTTGGTGAGCACATTGAAGCTTGGTCAGGTGTAAAGCAGGATTTGGTGGTGAAGGTGTTTCCTTCTTAGTCCCTGAAGAGCACCTGAAGTCACAGGCGAGGGAGGGATTGTCCCACTCTACTCTGCACTGGGGCAGCCTCACCTCCAGTGCTGGGGGCACTTCAGGCACCACAAGATCAGAAGGATCAAAAGGTGTTGGAGAGTGTCCAAAAGAGGGACACGGAGCTGGGGAAGGGTCTGAGGAGTGGCTAAGGGCACTTGGCTCATTCAGCTGGGGCAGAGGAGACTGAGGGGAGGCTCCTCGGGGGCTGCAGCTCCTCCCGAGGGGAGGCGGAGGGGCAGGGGCTGAGCTCTGCTCTGGTACAGGGACAGCAGCCCAGGAAGGGCTGGAACTGTGTCAGGGGCTGGGAGGGAGCTCAGGGAAAGGCTCTTCTCCCTGAGGGTGCTGGGCACTGCCCAGGCTCCCCAGGGAATGGTCCTGGCCCCAAGGCTGCCAGAGCTCCAGGAGCTCCCAGGGGTGCCCAGGGTGGGGTTGTTGGGGTGTCTGGGCAGGGCCAGGGGCTGGACTCCATGATCCTGTGGGTCCCTCCCAGCTCAGGGTATTCATGATTCTATGACCCACACAAAGCCCCAAAAATCAGAGGCTGCTTTTGGAAATGTTCATGAGTGAATCAGGGTCTCTTACTGTATGTTACTTTTGCATCAGCTGGGAAACCATAAGGAGGTTTTCATAACCATCATTAGAAATTTGCTTTAGGAAAAATATACTGAGAGTCAGTGTGGCTTGTTAGATAGCCAGACTGTGAGACAGCTGGGCTGAGGGCAGCATGGAAATTGCTCTTCTGGCTAAGGACTGCAGCTGAGTGAGAAATCTCTAATTTGTTTCATGGCTTTAAATGGAGGAAACTGGAGAGTGATGGGTATGGGGGGGAAGGCCACCTGAAACAAATTTTTTTCCATTATCCCTTGCCCAAGTAGAAGTAATTGGCCTCAAAGATTTGTGGGTTTTTCCCCATCAAAACAAAAGATTGTCTTGCTTTCTTGGATGCATTTACCCTGTTATTGCAGTGCCAAACAAATTGCCCTTCTTTCAAACCAAAGAATTGAGAAGGTTTTGTTCTGGTTGCTTCAAAAATGGAATTTTCCCACACTGGGACTTTGACCTAAGTGCATGAGCAGTTCTTGCTGACCTGCAACCCAAAGTACATTTTTTTCAGTAAGTGATGAAAAAAAACCCAGGCAGTCTCTGAGGGACTAAAGGTTTGGCCAAGACTGAGTTAATTGTTCCATCAAAACATCAGGTGGGAGATTCTGTCAGAGAACCTCCCATTTCTTTGGCTGAGGGTCTTCCCCTCTGTATTTTGTTTTCTTGTTTGTACCTGGGCATGGAAGCAGTGCCAGACACAGCAATGTCAGGGTGTTTCATACAGGTAAGGAGCAAACTAACCATGTCGCCACCATCCCTCCCCCTGCCCTGGATGTGACACTCCCTGGGGCTCCCTGGAGTTCCTGTAAATCCTGGGAGATGGGATGCCCTTGTCTGAGGCTGGAGGGCTGCCATCAAAGAGATGCTTTTGGGCTGGTTTCAGTGAATTTGTTACTCTTGGGCCAGACTTTCCTTGCCATGGCAGGTGGAAATCCATCAGTGCTCATTGCTGGGCTCCTCTTTACCTTTCTGCTTCTTTCTTTCTTTTGCAAACCCACAGTCAAAGCCCACTGTGTGACCCCAGGGGTTTTGCCTGGGTGTTGGTGACAGCAGGTCTGGCAGCAGAAGGGTTGGAGCACACGTTGTTTCTGCTTGAGCAGAGTGGTAGCGAGAGACAAGCCTCTGAAAAGCATAACAGCCTTCCAGGGAAACAAGCAACAGGGATCACTGCTGTTGTCTGAGGTGCTGCACTCTCCATTGCACACCAGCAGGGAACACGTGGGCAAGCCCAGGGGCCCAGTGACTGTACCACCAAGGAGAGCTCCAAGCCAAGGATCATCATCTAATTAGTCCATGCAACGCTTAGCAAGGTTATTTTTATCTCAAGCACTTCAGAACATACATAATCATTCCACCTTAAGTCTTTCAAAACTTGGTCTCTATGGAAACCCTGATATAAACGAGTGCTCGTTTCCTTTCAGAGCGCCCTCCCTGCGGGTGTGGCCACGCACCCACCCCACCCTGATCTGCATTCTTCCCCGCTGCTCCTCCTCTCCACCCCTCAGATAAGAGCGCTTGGGGTTTATTGCTTCCCAGCACTGCATATTTAGATCTGCAAACCTCTAAGGAATCTTTGTTTCCAAACCGAGGGAGGTGGGAGTGAGAGGGAAGGTAGAAATCTTCGTAACACTCAAGTTGGTGTATAGCTTGCTCTTGTGGGATTTGGGCAGAAACCTGGAGGATGCTGCTCGTGGCTCCCTGAGCCATCTAAATGGAGTTTAAGGTGTGGAAAAGCCACTTTTCTAATAATCGTCTCAAATTCATGAGCAGTTGTTACTGATTTCTCTATATTTCGCTTGTGAACACAAGAGGGCCACATTTGGTGGAGAAAAGAGGCTGCCAGCAGCTTTGGGAAGGGAAGAGAGGGAAACTGACTGGAATGAACATTGAGCTTCAGTGCTTGTGGCTCCAGGATGGTCGGGCTGGGGCAGGATGCAGTGCCTCACTGATGATTAGCTGCACCTGAGGCACAACAGCATCAGTCCCTGCTGCCCCTCTGCTGTTCTGTCCCTCTGTCAGTCCCACCACTGAGGCAGATGAATACATTTTGGATTTAACAAACCTGTCCTCGCAGCGCTCAGGGCTGTCATTTCCTTTCTCTGCAGTGGGAAACTGAAGCACAGGCAGGATGCAGTTTTGAACCACTACAGGACAGAAAATTAGCTTAGAATATTGTTTTTCAGCATCTGACTTGTGGATAGTGACCTACGACAGTGCTGAGTGGCCTCAGATCTCATGGGTGCGCCATCAGGAGATTTTCCTCTCTGTTCCAGGAAGATCTCTGCTTTCTGTAGGTGCCTGCCTTTTCTTCGTGCTGGGGACAGCTGTGAGGGATCAGGGATTTGGCTGGCACACCCAGGGGTGTTGAGCAGGCTGGGAAGGTGGCAGACAGGCTCTGCAAGCAGGGCCAGCTGCAGCCACCCTGCAGGCAGGCAGCTGTGCAGCCACTCCTCCACCATGTGAGTGACCACACAGCAGTGACACCCCAGGGAGCAGCAGCCCCGGGTGGCCCATTCACCCTCTCCTCTCCCCTTGTTAAATCTGTCTGCTGCTATCTGGGAAGGAGGCTACTGAATGCAACAGTGACTTCTGTGGACTGTTGGGTTTGTTAAATCTACTGCCATGTGCCTTCTGGAGAACACTCTGCTTCCCTGGACATGCTAGTAGGAAAGGGTATCACAGGGGTAGTAGAGCTTCACCCTATACCTGCTCAACTCTTGTGTTGATGTAAGATGTCTGCCTGCACCATGTGGTGCTGCTGAGCAGGAGCGAGGCTGAGAGCTGGGGAAAACCCTCTGAGAATAAACCAGAACTGAATCCCTTGGAGCAGTGGCAGAGTTCTCCAATGACAGCTGTCTTTTTCCTAAGAACTCCTTTTCTAAAGCCTTCAGCTAATTCCCTGCTTCTCCCCTGTCCTTTTACTCTTCCAGGCCAGCTGAATGGCTGCAGGACATCCAGGGAGATGCTGGCTTCCTCCCCATCCTCCCTGTTGCAGTCTCCTCTTTGGGCAGGTTTCAGAGCTTCTCCAGCAATTTTAGCTCTGCCCTCATTTCAGTGTCCCATTTGCTGACAAGTCCATGAGGACCTGACTGCCACCACCCCCAGAAGGCTGACAGTGGGGAGTGTGGCCCACTCCTGCAGGCAGAGGAGGCTGGTTCGCATGCTCAGTATAAAAGGCAGTTTCATTAATTTGCAGCCCTGGCTGGTAACCAGAGCTGGCACCAGAGATTGTTTTTTATGAATAACACCCTGGAAAAATAGAACTGGTAGCAGCTTGGGTGGGATTTATATTTAATCTGTCCCCTCTCATTCTTGGGTTGGCAAAGTGGCAGATGCAGAGTGCAGAGTGGTTGCTCGCTGTGGGTGCCCTGGCTCACACCAGGGTGCCTGGCACACAACAGGGCTGTGGTCCCATGCTCAGCACATCCAACCAGCTGGCACAGAGATAGGGCTCAGGGTCTTTGTGTCACACTCCATGTGGACTGCAGGCACGACAGACACTAAGAATCACAGAGTCATTAAGACTGGAAAAGACCTCCAAGATCGTCAAGTCCAAGCTTTGATCTAATCTCACCGTGCCCACTAATGCTATCACAAAGTGCTACAGGTACTCATTTCTTGAACAAAAGTGTCTTGCTGACGAGGGTGTAGTGAGAAAGCCTAGAAAATGAGAGGTTTTTAAGAAACAGGTAAAACAGGATCACCTTCAAATTGCCTTCACTTAATGCACTGGGCTGGTATCTGTTTGTTCTCTGCAGAGCCTGACAGAGCTTGCAGCCTTTTGAGAGTAGGCAGTGTTTGGTCTTCGACACAATTAACAAGAAACTGGAATAGCAACACCAAAGACTTCATAGAGACATTCAACATCTCAGCATAAACTCCCAGTCTGTGAAGAAATCCTGTTTTGTGCCTGTCTCAGGGGTATTTAGGCAGCATTCACAAATCATTGCTTACAGTTTTCTGTTGTGAGCACAAATGCCACTCGTTGCTGCTGCTCAGAAGCACAGCAGAGGTCAAACTTCAGAGCTTGAGCATAAAGTTCCTTCCTTGGCTTCTGTTGCTGCAGCAGGCTCAGTTTCTCAGGCTGAATGAGCTTTTCCAAGCTGCCAGAGTTATTTAGGAGCTCACAGGTAAGTTCATAGAGTGCAGCAAGTTCTGCACCCTCTCCTTTGGGCAGCCTGCTGCAAGGCAAGGGGAGTTAGCTGAGGTTTAAATCAGGGGCAGCTTCCAAGCTGCCAGATCAGGGCTAAGACACTTTTCTGGCCTAGAAAAGGGGACACCCAGCATGATCCTTTGCTCTGACTCCATAAATATGCCTTAATCCCACAAAAGCCCTGGCAACCCCAGCAGGATTTTCTGTGCTGGTCTCCAGTGGGATGAATGCTCTCACTGAATCTGGCTGGAAGGTTTTTCTTCCAAGAACCCTATTCTGAGTAAGAAAAAAGTTCTCCAAGGCAAGATTTCTTAATTTGATCTTTGATTAGAAGAGGGAGAAATTAAGGCAAGAAACAGGGAAAACTCTGGCAAATCCAAAGAGAAAATTCAGTGATAGGCAGTGGGCCTGGGCCCCACAACCTCGGGGGTGCTGCTCAGCCCTAGTTGAGAGACTGTTCTGTCCCGTGGGTTTATGGAGCAGAGCCTTTCCCTGTTTACAGAGACAAAGCACTTTCCAAGGTGACTCACTCACCTTGAATTGGAGGCAGCTCTCCTCACTGCTGTACTGGAGAAATGTGTAAAGACCAGTGGCCTTCCCTTAACTGTTGAGATGATATCACTCCCCAGAAACAGCATCCAATTTCCCGATCCTTTGTTTGAACAACAAACAAATAAGATATGAGCACTGGAGCTACAGGCACATCTTCTTCATAAATATCAAGAGGCACAGGGCTCTGGCATTAAACACCCAACTCTAAATAATGCCTCGAGCCAGAGCTGCTACCCACTACCTTGAACGCAGCCCCACTCCATCAGCAGGTTACAATAATAACAAATAAAACACGGAATTATAGCTGTGCAATACTTGAAAATGAGCCTGTCACTTTGCGTCTGGGCTGGAAATCAATCACCAAGTCTTCAAATCAGGTTCTGCTATTAAGGACTGGAAGCAGGAAAGATTAAAGACATGTCCATGAAAGCCTCAGGTATGCTGATCTTCCACAATTCTGAATGGATTTTTTTTTCTTTGCTGTAATTTCTGTCATTGTTGTCTGAGTGGTATCCTTTGGGGTTTAGTGTTAACTAGTACATGTTAAAAGGATCTGTCTCATAGACGGGCAGGGAAGGGGGAGATTAAATTGATTTGACTTTATAGGTAGGGTAACAGGCACATGCAAGACTCCTGTTCTCTTTCACAGCAGCAAAATGGAGGAGTTGATGGAACCCCGAAGTTTGCAACACCCTTTCTACTGACTGCAGTCCCATTGCCTGCATCTCTTCTGGGGAATCCTCTTGGGCTTCAGAGCCGGTTCTACCAAAAGATTTCTGGAGAGCAGGAAGCATAGGCAGAGCAGTGTTGTGTTGATGGTACCACAGGACATTGGCACACCAAAATCCCCGCTCCAAACCTTGGCTTTTGGCAGCAATGTCAGTGCATCCCTGTAAACGGCATTTTGTTTCCTGTCATGGGAACACAAGGCCCAAGGAAGGAGCGAAATATCTTTGTGCAGGGACTAAATTTGCAGGGACCCAACACCTCTTGGCAGCTGTTCTTCAAGGTTCCAATTGGGATTGCCTCCTCCTACTTTCTTCTCCTGATTATTTAAAAGAGACATCTTCCCTCCACTCCCATTATCCCATGGTGACTGGAGCAGAGGCAGGGGGAGTTCTGAAGTGGGCAGGAGCCCAGTGAACTTGAGGGGAAGGGGCTCCCATCTCCCTGAGTGTCAGTAATTGCTCCTCGCTGTGTCAAGCAGCACGTGCTGGAAGCACAAGCAGGGCTCTGCGTGACTCAACAGGTTTCTCTGTTTAAATATCTTTTAAACCTAAAAAAACTAAGTGCTTTTTGCCTTTACTCTTCCCTCCCTCTGCTTCCCCATTGAGTACTTTGAAAGAGCTTTGTTTTAACAAAACAGCATTTTACATTTCATGCAGAACCATCGTGTTCTGCGCATTTGTTTTCCCTCTGCCGTGACAGGCTCTGACATTATTTTGATGAGAAGATTCTTCAGCATTTTGAAATGATGTTCAGTCTTCTCTTGCTTGGGGTTGCTTTTAAACTCTCTGAGCTTCAGCAACCCTGTAGCACCTCCTGAGGGAATCTGCTGAAATTTGGGGAGCTCCAGTGACCAATTCCCTTTTCCTCTTCGTTTAGCAGTCTGCAAAGGGCCTACAGGATTTTGTCCACCCAGGGAAATTCCCTTATGAGGTTGTGCTGGATGGATTATTCTGCTGTAGATATGTGGGATTAGTGGCCTGTAGAGCTGAATTTTGATTGGAATAGTAAATCCTTGCCATACAGGCAAATCCTCATGGAGAAACACTTCCTGACCACAGAGGATAGGAAGAAAGCTGCTTTGCCAAATGGAAAACCTTCACTACCTTGGCGAAAGGACACAATATGATTCCTTCATTGCAGGGGCAAAGGTGTGTGTGGGTAAACAGGGTGCTGGGCAAGGTGTGTGGGGGTGTGAGGAGGGGAAGAAGGTCATGTTTTCTCAGATTTGATCAACATGAGGGTCCCAGCAAAGCTGGCTTGAGAGTGTCTGTGCAGGGACTGGGTTTGGAGCAAGTTTCAGCCTGATTGTAGCCTGAATTCTTAGCCAGATGCCTGATTGTGTAGCATTTCCTCTGCAGCAGTTTCCCCCAGGAGCTGAAGTTGTTGGGCAGAACTGGAGGAGTGGGGATGGCTCCAGGGCACGTCCTTGAACTGCTGACACCTGAGGCTCCTTGCTTCTGCTCCCTACTGCCAACACCTGACTTGTGTCACTCTGTTGTCCAATACACAAAGATGCAGTTGCCCATGAAGGTCTTGAAACCGGTCCCAGTGGACCCCATAATCAATACAAACCCCAGTCATGGGTGTTTCAGCTTCATCAAATTGTTGGCTGTCCTAAAGACATGTTTGGCAATGCAGGAAGGGTGTCCTGCAAACTGCTGCCCTGCCCTGACCTTTGGGAAGGTGTGTCCTCCCAGCATTGCCCTGTTGCCATGAATTCAATTCCCTTTGTTTCATTGATATCAGGAATTTAATTCTATCCTCCTGTGGGGTGGGCAAAGAAAAGGGGAGGAAGAAAGGAAAGACAAGGAAGGTGCTTAAAGACCAGTAGCTGTATTTTGTGCTTGAAACTGGAAGCTTTTCAAAGCCTTCCAAAGGAGCTTAGAGGAGTCTGCAGGTAGGACATTCTTTTAAATTTCCTGGCATCTCTTAATCATTAGCTGCATCCAAGGGGAATTAAAGGATGTCAATCAATATAAGTTATTCTTCAAGGGAGCATCAGCAGGGTGGGCAGTTTTTATTGTAACTTAAGCAGGAAATTGAAATTTCAGCATCAGAGTGTGAAATTCGCCATTGCAGAGAACTCTTCTTCATAATGCAGGAGGAGGAATGGAAAGAAGATTACACTATTAGTCCCACTAGAATTTTGCTCTTAATCTGCCTTAAATTGAAAAATTGTTTGGAAGTGTTAACAGTTGTCTTGTGCCATAAAATATGTGTGTGTGTGTATGTGTGTGTGTGTGTGTGTGTGTGTAACAGGCACGTGGCACCCAAAGTTTTGAGACCTGAGGGGTCTCAGCACAGACCAGGTGAGGTTCACATTTCCCAGGGGTTCACCTGCTCACCTTCGCTGTCCTAGCAGAGCTAGGTGGTTTTCCCTGTGTGACTGCAGCCCTTTGTGGGGCAGAATAGCAAACCCAGCAGCATGGGACAGTGCTGGGATGGCACACGGCAGGAGGCTGCAGGGCTGGGCATCCTTGTGTCTCACCTGGTCACTGTGGTCCTTTCTGGGCCATTCCCTTTCTTCTCAGAGCTACATCATATCTCATAGCAAGGTAAATCTTGAGCCACATTAGGGGTGTTTGTTTCTCTTTGAGGCACTTGAATGCACTATTCAATTGAATCCCTAATATTTTGAAAGTAGGGAGGGCTGTCCTTCCCTCAGAGCAAAAATTGACATTTGGTTAACACTCAGGAAAAGAAAATTCTGAGAAAACATCTTCCTGGCCCTAGTGGATTGTTTTGTTTCAATGGTGTATAATCATTTCACCCAATAACATTGAAAGATTTCATTTGGGCTTTTATTGTATTAAAATATTAACTGCAGAATATAAAATTATAATAAAACCTTAGCATTAATACTTTAATACAATCCAAAGGTTGAAACAAAACATTAAAACTGCAGAGGAAGTGTAGGGTGAGGAAGGCAGCATATAGACAAGGCAGATTTGTGCACAACATCAGCCAGGTCTGTCTTCTCTGCGTCCCAATTATCCTGATGAGCCCACTGTAAAAAATACATTGGGCAGGCCTGCTGCTTCCTCAGCATCTGGGAAGCTCCTTCTTTCTTTAGATTTAGGAAGAGACTCAGGCAAGAAGAAAAAAGTGTCCTCACTATTTTTGTAAATGAATGACTCCTGATCTTTAAGTTCACACCAAGGAGACAGATGCACATAGAGGCCCTGTGCTCCAGGGCACTGTGAAGAATGTCACTGAGCTTGGAATGCATGGAAGAAGAAATTTCCTTGCAGGGAGAGAGTTTATATCTACAGTATGTCAAGAGGAAAAGGAAAGAGAAAGAAAAGTCTCTCAGGAGTAATTTCTATAGCATGCACTGAGAGAAGAGACAAAGTTTGCAGGCTCCCAACAGCTGACAATCTGTTATTGCTGCACAATTCCTGTTACCTTTCTGCTTGGAAGAATATGAATGGTTCAGAGCAAATGAAGGCATAATGTTATTTACCAGCCCTGGCCTTATTAGGGACATTCATTCTCTTGCTCACAACCTGCCCTTTTATTTTGAAGGGAGCAAGGATGTGGACAGATGTGTGGTGAGATTATTTATTCTGCCAGAATAGCTGTGTGTGACCCCACAGCCAGTGGGAAACCAAAGCTGTGCTTCAGACACTGACAGTGCCCCCGAGGAATATTGATTTCAGTGGGAACTGGGGCTGCCAGGGAGCCAGGGCAAGGAAGGGCTCATACATGGGGTTCATGTTCTTTAGGTGTGCCCTGAAGACACAATTAGTAACTGGCCCCATTGGGCAATGGGCAGTAATGAAATATCCATTGAAGTTGGGAACTAGGCGGACTATTTGAACCAATAAGCCCTGAATTTCCCCCTTAGGGTGTCCACTGCTAACAGAATTAAGCATTATATTACTGGGCAGAAGATTAATGGGTTGGAGACTCTTCACCACCAGCTGCTGGGGCTGTGCTGGAATCTGCTGAGGAAGGGGGAGATGCCACATCATTTCTCCTGTTGGAAATCGTAGGAGGGCAAGGCACAAGAGATGAAGGAAGGTAGTGCTGATTAGAAGAGGCTCTGCCTTTGAGCCATTATCACCTCACTGCGGGATATGCAGCAGCAGATCCCTGGAGCAGCAGCGTAGCTGTTTCGCACAGGAATTGCCCTCATCCAATCCTTAGAGATGGCAGTTTGAAACAATCTTTGTGCTTTGGGGGTCACTTTGGGGTCATGCTGGACCTTGCAGAGCTTCCAAGGAGCAGGGCTGAGTCCCCACCTAAATCACCTCATATGGAGTGAGTCAGTTTGGACCCATTTGTTGCTCTCCTCTGGTGCCTCAGGAACTTGGGAGGAGCAGATCAGTCACAAATAACTGGGATCTCCAGCACATTTGTGCCAGAAATCTGCCAGCTTATAATTAGCCTCTATGAATAATTCATGTAAGACACTGTGTCCATCAGACCTGACAGCCGTAATTGTTTTGCCAGCAAAATATGGGGTTTGTCTTATTTGTGAAAATTATTCAAGCAGCATTTTTTTGTATTTTTAAAAGAAAAGGAAAGGTTACATGTGTCCATGCCTATAATATATATACGTGTCCATGTCCATAATGTATATATTATGTACAGATATATAAAAATGGATATATCCCCCAGGCACACACATATGTATATGCTCTGCATGCTCACTCTGTAATAGAATCTCTGTTTGGATGTCATGGATCAAACCTATCAGTGATGTAATTCATTAAGCCAATGGGATTGCAGCAGGAATGAAGACATATTTATATCTGCTCTCTTTTACAGTCTAAAAATACACTGTAACTCTGAATGTATGCGTTTTTAGGCAGATGGATGAGTTTTTAGGGAGATGCATTTAGAAATACCTCCAGTCCCATATTTTGTTGTTGTTTTTGGAAAGCAGGGAAGGAGATCAGAATCTTGGGGTTCTGTCAGGAGCTTTCAGATGTCCTGTCTCTTTAATGCTCCATCACACTCTCTCTCTCTGTGCTTTCATTCTTAAATACGGGATGTGTCCAGGCTTTATTAATTTATAACAATAGCTGATGGTGCTGGGGAATGAATGGGGCTAGGAAATATCTGGCATGGCAATTAGGACTGCTGTCGCAGTGAGGCCTGATTTGTGCTGGAAGGCAATTTGCTGTAGACCCCCAAGGTTAATTAATTGCCGAGGTGGGGGGGTGGGAGGGGGAGGAAGGAAAAAAAAGAAAAACCCCATGCAAATGATTTGGGCAACAATTCTCTTCCTGCCATGGTGTAAATCTGGAGCAGATCCCCTGATGTTTGCATGGTTGTCTGCTGTATGTGACAAAGCCCTTTCAAGCGTGCTAAGGATGGTGTTGCAGGCAAAGGTGTGTATAGCAGACCAGCAGTTTCCTCAAAATACAGTCTCTATTTATTGCTGCACACTCTAATTCCAGAGGCACATCACAGGGTCAGTGGTGTTTCTCTCCATTGGAAGGGAGATAGTGCAGCCCAAGAGGCACTGGGCTGTCTGCAGGTGGCACAGGGCTTTCAGTCCAGTAGTGTCAGGATGATGAAAAATCATCTCCGTGTTTTCTCCTCTTGTTTTTTGGCATTTTGCTTTTCTCCCTGCTCCTTGGAGTTGTGCTGTTCAGTCCTTTGATGTCATTGCACTGAAGTGCAGGGCTGGGTCAATGCAAACTGAAAGATTTGAGAGTGATCTCAAGGGTGGAAAGAGGTTTGGTCTGGGGGAGCAAGGACTCTTAGACTGGTAAGGGATAAACTGCTGGTTGGCAGAGTGGAGCAGGAGAACAGGATGCCCAGGTTCTGCCTCTGCTGCCACATGTCACCACACACCCTTGGGAAACACCTGCTCTCAAGACCTCCCACAAACACATTTTGTGGCAATATCAAAGGCCTTTGACCATGGACCTCAGAAAGCACGGGGGAAATGGGCAATGTCACAGCCCTGGCACAGCATGCCAGGGGAGGGAGCAGACATGCTGGCCCCAGAGCAGGCTGGTGCATGTGACTCTATCCCAACTCGCCTTTGCCTGCCAGCAGCTTTAAAACAAGGCAGTGGAGGGTGACTTCAGTAATGCTCTGCAGTGACAAACCAGCAGCAGGAGAGGCACTGGCAGAAGGTCACATGTGTTTCCAGCTCCTTTGCCCGTCTCTGCTCACTGATTCCAGGCAGAGGTGCGACAGCACCTGCTAACACACTGCTCAAGATGACTGATCCAAGTAGAAGTGACAGCTCTTGGCAACATATCACAAGCCTGAAAATTCAACCCAGGTCCTCCAAAATGTTCAGCTGATGGTTAGAAAGGTGAATTCTCGCTGCTGCCCCTCTCTCCTCATCCTCATCCACAGTGCAGTGCTGGAGGAGTACAGGACACAACACCATCTGAGTTCTCTTGCTCTAGCAGGGAACATGGCCATGGCTGTGGGGGTGGGAAGAAAGTCTGTCTATCAGGCTCTGGAGGCAGCTTAGGGCTGTTCCTCTAAAGAACCTATGTCATAGCCTGGATTTGGTGCATAAACCCATCTCTTCCTCCCCATCTCCAGAGCAATGAGAGACACCCAGGTAACCACAGCCATTGGGTTCATGCTGTTTTGCAGCAAGTGTGCCAGGAGGGACACAGGTACATTTCAGGGCCAGGTGTATTTATCTGATACATTCTCCCAGCCCAGTAGCTACTCAGAGTAACCTCTGAGTGCAGTTACGGGGATGTGGAGAAGGATGGGATGTGCAAGTGAGGGTGGAAGCATGTCCCTGACCATGCATGAGGAGCCAGAACGCGTGTGGGAGGTGCGACGTGGAGAGGAAGCAGGTGAGTGGAGGGCCAGGTGACCGTGGGAGTGCTGTATCTGCACAAGGGCTTTCGATGGCCCCTTTATAAAGAACACAGAGCACTGGAACCCCAGTTGCTTTTTTCCTCTCAGCCAGCATTTAAATGCCAACACACTAACAAACATGATGCATTATTTAAAAGCCACTGTGCTTGACCCTACAAGGAGCTTTTCAACTGCCTGAATGTCAAGGAGAAAGAACTTGCTGTTTCACCGATGACTGGTGCGTCAACTTCCGTCTCATTTACAATGTGACCAAGGAGAGAGGCAAAGAGCTGCTGAGTTGGGCGTGGGTGCATGAGGGGCCAGGTAGGAAACCATCACAGTCACCCCCATGGAGCAACCCATGGAACTGATGCTTGGGATTGGGAAATGTAAGTGAGGGTAAGATCGGTCCCCCGGGAAGGAATACAAGTTTAGGAGCAGTAGCTCTTAGAAGGCGTTCAGAGCTGTCAAGGTGACTCTGTTGTTTGGGCTTGGTGGTCCTTAGTGCTTTCACTGACCAGTCAGGCTGATATGTCTGCCCATCCCTCAGAGCAAGCAGGCCACAATCTGTGGTTGCAGTGCCCAGTGGGGCTGGACACATGCAGGGGCTAGGCTGGTGTGGTAAGAGGTGTTGGGTCATTTGGTCCTCACTGTCTGGAGCTGCTCCTCAGCAATATTTCACTTGCTGGCCCTTTTCTTGGGGCAAAGCAGGTTTGGCTATGGGTTTTATCCTGCTTGTTCACCAAGCCACAAACCCTTTTTTCTTTTCACTCACTCAGCTCTTACCAGGCAGCATATTCTTCTTCCCTGGGTATTGGGAAAGGAGCTGGTAGGAGGAAAGTACAGAATTTACTGGGTGATGGCTCACATTACCAAGGCAAATGTGTGCTGCAGGGCAGCAGCATGAACAGCCATGGCAGATCCTCACTGCAAATGTTACAGGGATTTCCAGATGAGAATTAATGGACTTTCCTTGGCTAGCGTAGGAGAAAATGTTCTACGTGTGGTTGTTTATTATTTCTGTTACAGTCCCTTTTCTTGCTTATTGCTTCCATCTGTTGGCATCAAACTATTGGCTCTTGTCTTATCACTGGGATGTAAACCCTTCACGGGCAGGGAGCATGGTTTGGTGAGAGGCAGAACAAAGGCACCAGAGAAATTTAGGGGTTTAAACACTGGGGTGCCTTAGAATCAGTTCCAGAGAGGAACTCAGGTACTTAATACCCAGAGGTTTAATTTGAGAGGAAATATGTTTGATGGCCTGAAATATTAAATGCATAAATTGTTACCCTTTAAGTCTTGTGAAGTCGTTTGCTCCAGACCATCGTCTCTTTGGCTGGTGCCTGGGGACATCATTACCTTTGTTGCTCAGGGTTCTCGGGGAACCAATTGACCCAGACCAACTCCTGCTTAAAGACCACTTGAACTCCTCCTTGGGCATAAGCTGTTCTGCTAATTCTTCCTTGCTGTCCTTAATGCTGCCAGATTAGACAGGGCAGGATCAAGCAGGTCAACTGGGAGATCCAGAATCATTGTGAAAAATAAAGCCACTCTCCAGGCTGTGTCTGCATCCAGTCTGAGAAATGAGGGCTGATTTTGAGGGAGCCATGGGACCCACTGGTGGCTATAAGACTCCACAAACAAAACCTGTCCATGCAGGTGAGCATTGTCCCTCTGCTACCACAAGGGATGCTCTGAATAATCCCATGCAGGTGGCATGAGCACTGCCATTTATCCACAGTGGTTAGGACAACTTGGCAGGAATGGGAGATGCTGCACTAGGTTGTGTGCTGTTTTACAAATTTTAATCCTCACTTTGAATTTTCCAGCAGAATGGGTTTGTTCTGCCTCTGGGCTGGAGGGAAACTTCTCTTTGTTACCCTGGAAACATGAAGATGACAGATCCATCGTTCATTGGCAAGAGGGAGAGGATGAGAGAGAAATACATGACAAAAAAGTGTGAGGGGGAAGACCAAGGGAGTAAAAAGACCTTTCAGAGGTGCCATCCTTGACCTGCTGCTTCAAGGCTGGGAGCAGGGGGAGTGCTGAAGCTACCACCAGTGCTCAGGATTTCCCAGCACTTGCTTGGCTCTCCTGTAGCAGCTGAGTCACTGGAGTAATTTTGCTCAACTTTGACAACGAAGCAACGGGTGATGGATTGATGTTAATATCTGCTTGCTCCCTTCCCAGCTTGGGCAGCCTGCAATCAGCTCACGCTTTATATCCTCAGTCTTTTACCTCATTTAAACCCGGGGTGCTGTGTATGCAGAGCATACCCAAAGGTCGAAGAGCTGCTCTGTGAGGAAATGGCTGAGCTGCTGGGCAGCAGCTCGTGTCCTGGTACTGTAGATGGGAACAGGAGTAATCCAGATATGCTCACTTGGAAGCCACTTCCCCTCCACAGGGAGCCCATGAGGACATTGAGCCAATCCACCTGATTCAAGTCAGGCAGGAGTTTACATCTCCTGGTTAACTGGCTTTGTGAGGAAGGCAGTGGGTCATTCTTGTCCGAGCAGCCGAGCAGGAGAAACCGTAACACTCTGTGTGGGAAAACTGACCATGGACACAAGACGCAGAAGGAGAGGGAAAGGATTGGGCTCTGCATCTCTGTGCCGCTCTTGCAGACAGCCAGCAGGGGAATGTGCCCTTGGCTCCAGGTGAAGGTGGAGCATTTCTGGGTGTTGTGTCCTTGGTGGCAGCTCCAGAACAAACTGGAGAAGTTTTCTATTCTGGAGTCTGGCACAAGAAGCTGGGGGAGACCTGCAGTTCACCATGAGCTATATCCCTTGGTATATGCATCCATACACATCCACACTGCAAAGTTTGAACTTAGGGCAGGGATCTGCACTCAGCTTGTGAGTTAGTGTCATTGCTTGTCCTGGAAGGTACAGGGCAAGGAAATCCACAGTGCCACAGAATCCCTTTTCTTTTGCTGTGAACTGAGAGCTCTGGAGAAGATAAACCACTCTTTAGTGTCTTGGTGAGCTTATAATTAAATTATCCAAATAAAAGAATGTAGATTTCTGCCCCTCCCACTGAACTTGCAGGAGTTAGACTCGGGAATATTCTTCTTTCCCAATGGAAATTTGAGTGAAGAGCAGGTGGAAAGGATACTGCAATGCAACATCTAGCTGCTTAACACCAGGATATGTAGTTCCTGCCCCCTAAATTGACTGTGCTCATCTCCTGGTTCCATGTCTTGATGATATAAGTCCCCTTCCTGCATTTTGTCTCCCTTCTGCCCTCCAAAGCACCAGCTCTTATTAATCTTCTCTCTCCTTGCTGAGTTGCAAAGTGTTTAAAGGTAAGGACTCCGTTTTCTTGCTCTTATGAAGTCCCCTGTGCTTTCATGGCACCATGCAAATAAATAGATGGTAATGAGCAGGTGCCTCTCATCCACACTACTCCTGGGGACAGGGAACCTGGGGTTCACCCCAGAGCTTGCAGGAGTACCATGGAAAAAGTGTAGAATCACAGAACAGTTTGGCTTGGTGGGATCTTAAAGTAGTCCCACCCCCTGCCATGGGCAGGGACGCCTTCCACTAAACCAGACTGCTCCAAGCCCTGTCCAACCCGGCCTTGGACATTTCCAGAGATGGAGCAGCCACAGCTTCTCTGAGAAACCTGTGAAAGTATGTTCCCCTTTCCCTGCTAGGCGCTTTGTTCTCCATCTGCCCCCCTCTGTACCTCACACTGCTCCTCTCTGCTCCCGCAGTTTTGCCTTCATGTCTCCAATTTTCCACTCGTCACAGTCATGTGCCGCTGTCTTCCATCGCCACCCTGCTTCTTCCAGCACTACTCTGAGAGTGACCTCAGCTCCTCTACTGTCCAGAGAGCAAGAGAAAACAGGAAGAAAACCTTTCCCTTGAAGAAGGATGATAACCAGCATGGGCCAGGTAAAAGTTGTTGGTTTGGTGGGTATTGGAGGAGCTGCATATGCTGAGATCCGCAGGCTGCAGCTCTGAGCTGAGCTGGATTTTAACCTGCCACTGCCATCTGCGGGGCTGTCGGTGCCAGCAGCAGAGCCCAGCAGTCTCGGGAGGATTCCGAGTTGTGTCACGGTTATTATCCTCCTCCGCAAGGAAGTTTCCAGCCTCTTTTCCCTCCCTTGCCCTGTTGCTGGAACAGTGTTAGTGCAGCTGCCAGGCAGAGTAGCAGCAGCAAGAGACAAGTGCAGCAAATGCTGTTTGACAGTGTGGCTTGGATGCATTTCAGGTGAAAACACAAAAAAACCCCGAGCCTGTTTGATCCTGGATGTACCTGCCTTCCATATTCATGTTCCTGCGCCTCCATGTCATTACAGGATTAAAGCATCATTAGCACACAATGAAAGCCTTTGATAACACTGCCCTGTGCTCCTCCTTGTCTTTCCTTTTCGCACTTCTCCTGACCCATCCTCTTTCTTTTTTTTCCCTCTTTCCTCTCTCCCTCTTTTTTAAATTAATTATTTGTTTATTTATTTTTTTTTTTAGAAGCTTTTCTACCGTCCTTCATTTTCTTCCCAGTCATTTAATGGATGATCCAGAGTAACACCTCACCAAGATACAATACAGGGAAAAAGACTGATTCTGACTGTTATTACACCAGTGGGGATATTGGTTTTAGTGTGACAAACTGGAGGCAGCCTCACCCATTGCAAATCCGTGCAGCTGTATCCAAGTCCACTGCAGCTAAGTCGGTGCAAAGAAGGTGGGGAACACAAGCAGGTCCCCGGTGCAGGATTCTGGTGTAAATCCAGGAATTATTCCACTGACTTTGGGAAAGCTGCTTCAGATTTACACCAGGAAAGCAGTGATCAGTACGGGGTGTTCAACATCCACTTTGCAGCTCGTTACTGAAAGCTGCAGCATTTGGAACAGCTGCTGTAGAATGCCAGTAGTATTTTTAATAAGGGTGCTGAGACCAATCTCCTCCTGTATGGCAAACGTGACAGCAATTTAGATTGAAAGCCTCTGTTTTCCAGACAGACACTCAGCCAGTTAGTGCAAACAGAAAGGCACTTGTAACTCCAGTCCTTTAATCTTACTCTTTGCTTGGTGATAGATAAGGCGTCTTGACATCAAATTGCACTAATGTGGTCCTCTGAAGATTAGCACTGTGGACGATGCTCGTCGTCTGGCTTTCCCTGATACGGTTTCTGAGTTTAGCAAGGTCTAGTGGTCAAAGCAGGGATGCTGGTATGGAAAATGGGCTGTTCTCACACTGCTCCTGCCTCTAACTTCCAGTCTGCCAGTGGCTGACCTTGCCGCTTGGTTTTTGCAGTTGAAAAATGGGCATAAAAAATACTAATTGCCAGGGTGGGGAACTCGTTAGGGGATGGCTAGTGATTATTGGCTTGAAAATTGCAGACAAGAGTGGAAAAGAAACAGAAGGAAGGTTTTGCAATGAATGTAGGATGCAGGAACTGCTTCTCTAGAGATCCCAGAGCTCTTTCCGTATGGTCTCATTCCTCTCATTTTAACTAAGGGGCAGAAAATGTAAGGCCAAGCGATTTGCTCAAGGTCATATGAGAAATCTGGAATGAACCCAAGCTTTTCAGGTGCTGCCTGCAGGCCTGGGTTGATTCACAGACACGCTGTAAGGGCTGTCATCACACACAAACCCTCCCCACCTGGGAGCTTTGGGCAGAGCTGGGACCACGGCAGCAGATCCAGAGCAGCTCTGGAAGGGGAGAAACAATGGTGCAGTTGCTCTGTTTCTGCACATCCCAGGTAAGGCCAAGGAATGTGGACTCTGGGCTAAATTCTGCTCTCAGTTTCCTTCCGTTTAAATCCAAAGCAGCCTCTGGGAGACGGGTGTGGACTCGCTGGGGTGGGTGTGGGAAAAAGACAGGAGCTTGTAGCTACTGTGTAACTTCTCAGGCTCAGGGGTGTGCTCCCCCCACCTTCCTAAGGACTCTCTCAAAGAACCCAGGAATAAAAGCCAGCCTGAAGCCCCCCTGGGTCTGCCATGACATCTGTCACGTGGATGAGACACTGCCAAGCCCAAAGCCCTGAGCTTTGCTCTTGTTGGTCACTCAGACCACCAGAATGGGGTTGCTGGGCTCAAGTCCTCACCCAGAATGGGGCTGCCCAGGCCATGCTCAGGTGAGTCCTCCATCCCATGGCACACATCCACCCTTTAGAGAAGTTTCACTGCTTCCATTACTGTGTGACTGTCCTAGCACCTCGCTGCTCATCTGTGTGCTTGGCTTTGGGTGAATTAAGCACTGAAAATGAAGGGGACTCACCTGGACTGTCCCACAACTCCCAGAAATCCCACGCTGCTCAAGATGCCCTGGAGTCTCCTTTGTGTTCAGCTCAGAGGAGCCATCTCCTGACCATGCTGCTGGGCCAAAAGGCAGCATCAGGGCAGGGGAGGCACAAAGAGCTGTCTGACGCCACACTGTGATTGTCCATGACTCCATCAGCACTGGAGGAGATGGGAGCTGTGGGAGCAATGTCAGCCCAGCAGGGAAATCACAGCAGCCTCTCCAAGATCAAACTGCAGAAGGCAGGGTAAAATGGGCACGGCAAGAGAAAAAAGGAAGAAGACACCTCAAATCAATTACACTGAGAAAACTGCGTGAGATGAGGGAACTTCACACAGAGACACGGCAAAAGAAGCAGCTGCAGTGGAGAAGCAGATGGGCAGCACAAAGGCATGGACTTGGCAAGGCATGCTGAGGAGGCCAGTGGATTAAACAGGCCTGGGAGAGGATATGCTGTGGGATGCTGGATCCTGCGTGTTCCCTAACGAGGATCCCTTTGGAGAGGCCTTGCTCAGCATGGGAACAGCCATGGATAGACACTGAGTGGGAGGACAGGTGGAAGAGAGGGTGTAAAATGAGTGAGTAAAAAGGGTTGACCATCTGTCTTCCCAATACTGGGACTGGCAATGTTAGGGAAATGTTAGGGAATGGCTGGAGTTGTGCCAGGGGGTTTTAGGTTAGATGTTGGGGAAAGTTCTTCCCCCAAAGGGTGCTGGGCATTGCCCAGGCTCCCCAGGGAATGGTCCCAGCCCCAGGGCTGCCAGAGCTCCAGGAGCTCCCAGGGATGCTCAGAGTGTGATTGTTGGGGTGTCTGGGCAGGGCAGGAGTTGGACTCCGTGATCCTTGTGGGTCCCTTCCAATTCAGAATATTCCATGATTCTATGATTCTAAGACTTATGGTCCTTCCCTCTGAAATACTTCCATGCCAATATAAACAGAGGTCTCCAGCTCCTGGTACTGCTGTGTGCAGGACCCTCGTGTCAGGCTGCAGAGCAGGACAGGCCAGTGACACAAAGCTGTCCCTGAGAAAGCTGGGCTTGCAGCACTTCCCCCTGGCTGTGCCAGAGCTCTGTCCCACACCTGGGCTGGCCCCACCGGACAGAGCCATCCAGAGGGTGGAGGGGCAGGAAGAGGTGGGAGTCAGGAGCAGCTGCGAGGAGAGGGACCAGGAGTGACTGGACACGTGGAGCCTGACAGCTCTGTGTCAGCTCTGGCCACAGCACAGGGACAGAGGGGAACGAGCCTCATCAAATTGAAACTGGGAAGATTTCCAAAACCTTGTCTTCGTGAAGCAACAACGTGCAGGTTCGCATAAATATCTCTAAAATTCATCAAACAGCTCAAATGAAATACACTAAGGAAGGAGCCACTTCTGCATTTAAATCTGCACACAGTTGCTCCCTTATCTTTGAAATCCAGCAATGCCCACCCCTCCATCAGCCCAGGAGCAAGGTATATTCCAGATGGTTCCCCCATCCTAAAAAACTGCACTGCACAGCCGATTAAATTCTGCTTGTTGTAATTAAGCCCGACACAATTAGCTGTCAAGCAGGGCACTCATCTGTTTTATGTTGCAATCTCTTCAACAGGCAAGGCTGCTAGACAAGATTGTCACTTTTCGAAAAGATTTTCATTAGTTACCCTGGGCTCTGTGTCAGACACTGAAATATAAAAATGTGTTCTGTAGCCAAGTCAGGGAAATTCTCATTTAATGCTCCACACAGTATTATGAAAGTAATGTACTCTGAAAATGAATGCATTTTGGAACATTTTGGAAGAAATGCAATTTGTCTCCTAAGTAATAACTGCATGTTCATGAATTTACAGATTTTTTTTCAATATGCCTTTCATACAGTTAGGAAGACTTTTTCTGACCTCAAATGAGAGGAAGAGAAACTGTTGATTTTAGTGTTAGTCTCCTTCCCTCCTTCTCTCCCTCCCACTTTCTTTCATTCCTTCTTTCTTTTCCATCACTTCTGTGCACTCTCAGTATAAGGACCAGGCATTGTCTGATGGATGTGGGAGCTTGGCATGGAAGAAATATGTAGCTCAGAAATGGAAAAAACAAAATAATTGTGATTGATGAGGAACAAGGGAACTCCATCTTTCCATTACTTTAAGAACAGAGAGCAAGAAATCCCCTGTTGCTCCTCACAGTCCCCCAACCAGGAGATACAATTACAGTTTTCCCAAGTTTGGTGGAATAGTGAATTGTCTGTATTGCTAATGGCAGAGGGTAAGTCAGGGTCAAACACACAGTCATGGATGCATCTCACCACCAAAATTCAGATTTGAAGTCAAAGAAAATAAGTAAGTATTCCACGCTTGTTCAGTCTTCTCCTTTCCTTATAAATAGATGCTGGATTCTAGGACAAACTCTTCAGCTCTCTCCAGTGAGTCCACTGCCTCCCTCTGCTCCAGTTTGTGTGAAATTGTACCTTCAGTTCCAGTGCTGAAGCATCCATGACTGCATTCAGATCCAAAGGCCTAAACTTGCACAGGCAGGATGACAAGAAGCAGAGTTTCTTAAAGTAATGAAGTAATGGCTGAGCTTCCATCAGGAGAGAAATAGATGAATCAGAGTTACTGGGTTCAATTGGGCAGGAATTTGGTAGAGGGGAAAATGAAAAACCAAATTAATGGCAACAGGTTGGAAAATAAGAAGAAAATGGGTGAGGAATTACAGTGATAATTGAGACAGTAGTCATTAACTGGTGTGAGTGAGCTCAGCAAACTTCTGCCTTTACTTTAATAGTTGCAGTATGATGTGGTCCGGAGCTGGGTGAGCAGCAGGGCTGAGGTGATTTCTACCTGAGGTGATTTCACCTAGGATGTGCACTGCATCCCTCTAAAGGTAGAAATTAATCTCTGATCTGTGATTGCCCCACTTGTATCCTCAGGGTTCTGGGTATCCTTGAACGGGAACAAGTAGAATGGTATATACTACTGTCTTGATATGCCTGTACAAATTGGGGTTGTCAGTTTATATATTGAGATGAAATATAGTTCTCAGGTCATAAGAAGTTATGTGCTGAAGTTTGAACCCTGCTGTGACAAGCATTACCCGGCTTTGTTTTCTGCCTGTTATTGGCCATTAACTCCCCAGGCAGACTCTCTGATTCAGAATTCAAGTGGCTTTAATCAGGCTGCACTTACCTTCCTCGGGAAGGAATAAAGTTCATTCAAATTAACACCACTTTATCTCCAAATAGGAGCACCCCCACATGAAGTTCAGTGTGTGTTTTAAAGCCTTGCCTTTCATGGCACCCCTTTTCCTCACTCAATTTCCTTTACAGTGAGGACTTTCCTTGAAAAAAACTCACATTTTCCCAGGAGCAGTTCTGGAAGCTGTCTCATTCCTGCCCTGCCCAGGGTCAAGAGCTCGGAGCTGGAGTGGAGCCCAGTCCATTAAGCAGAAGGAAGGGCAGGAAAAACTCTCCAGGAGCATGAGACAGAGCAAATAACAGCAGAGAGGTGAGCAGGAAAACATTCTCTTAATTGAGCTGGGGAGGAAGACGGAGCAGTGGTGAAAACAGGGCCTGCAGATCTCTGCTCGGGAGAGCCGCGACCCGTGTTCCGTCCCGCCGCGCAGGAGCACGAGCGAAGGATGCAGGAGCACGAGCGAAGGACGCAGGAGCTGGCGGAGCTGTCAGCAGCGCTCCTGGCGCACGGGGCAGCGCTGCCTTTGCACAGAGCAGCTGCCGGGGCCTCTCCCGTCCGGGGCCGCAGCCGGGACAGCGCGGGTCACGGCAGGGCTCTGTGCTGCGCCCCAAGTGCTGGCCAGAAGGGTGATCCTGTACGTGGCCTGCAGGGCTGGGGCACGACTGAGCGGAGTCACAGCCTGCTGGCCACAATGACAGCCTGAATAAACGGCGGAAATCTGCGGCTTGACAGAGCCGAGCGGTCCATGCTCAGCTGCGTGGGCACGGGCGCCACTCGCCCAGGTCTCTGCACATCTGCTCTCCACCCTGAGTACCGCTCCAGCCCAGCTGCTGAGGCTTTAACATTCCGGGGAGATGGTTCACGTCCTGTTTTCACACTGGGATGCAGTGCCCAGGCAGGAGCAGAGGATCCGTGTGGAGCCACCGATGTATTGCAGCTCTGCTCCGAGTGCTGCGGCCGCCCCCTGCGCAGGCAGGGCTGGGCCTGGCTGATCCTGCCTCCTGCCCCGGCCAGGACCGAGCCCCGCGGCCGGAGGGATGCTGGCTTGGCTGTTGCACGCCAGCATATAGTGGGGATGCAGTAGCAGGGATTTTTGGCTGTCTGTGACTCACTGATTTATTGCAAACAGCTTTGGGCAGTGCTGCTGTGATAACAGTAAAAACCAACACCCCCCCCCAAAATGCCCTCCTGCTCCATCTTTTAGCTGGATGTGCTACTGGCAGGGGTTTTGCCAGCACCGGGTGCAAAGGACTGCTCACAGGGTGCAATGAAACCCAGCTTTGGTTTTTTTTGTCTTTTTCACCCTTTACTCGCTCTATTCATATTTGTCAGCAGGACTTCCTCCCTTCCTGGGTAATGAAACTGAGGGAGATTTTCCCCTTTTGTGTTTTAATGATGGGAGATGAGTCAGGAAGAGATCACTGAAAGAAAAAGGCCTTCAGGTACTGGAATAAAGCTGCAGATGCCTCCCTTCTCCCCACGCTGATGCTGCTTGCTGCAGGCTGGGGTACCCAGGCAGCTTCCTCTGGGTTCTTGTCTGGCTTTGCTTTGGGACGGCACATGAGTAGAGCTGCAGCATTTACCCCTGTGAGTTCCAGCCTGTGCTTGAGGAGACTCATGGCCCTTTTGCTTCTTCCTCAGGATCTCCCTGATGAGGGCCAGAGAGTCCTGGTTTGGCACAGCAGACTGTCAACCACAACACATTGCACAGCTCCCTGACACATTCAGAGCCATCACTGGGTCTCATTGAAACCCCACACTGGTGAAGGTTTTATCACAGTGGCATTCTACAACATCACAACCCCCAAATTATCACCCCCATTCTCCGAAAAGAACCTGAAGAGATGGATGAGCAGCTCTCTGTTGTCTTTCAGGTGAGCAAATTTAAATGTGTAAGTCTGCCTGACAGTTTCAATTATTATTATTTTTTAAGGTGTTACAAGAGAGGAAAAATAAAAGAGATTTATCATAAAAGATTACTTTGGGGAAGGGAGGGGAAGGACGGGGGAACACTAGAATGTTTTATTTATGGGAAAACTGCAAATTACCTTAATAAATTCCTTTACTAAGCTGTGTCAGCTACTAAAACATTGTTCTTTGTGGGTGAATAACTTTTAATTTGAGTGTTCTAGTATTCAGCAGAGTGAGGTAATGGATTAGCAATTGCCTGTATTGTAAATGTCATCTTGGCATAATTAGGGTGATTATTGTTAACCAGTGGAGTTTAGTATTTATCTGTCACTGGATGAGGGAATATAACAAAGCTCCAATTAGTTATAAATGGTGGAGGGTGGTGGGAATGGAACAGCCTTGGAAATGTTATGTTTGTTTTAAATTTATTTCAGTACTTGTTTGGTTTTAACGTTGGCATTACTGTGATCTCCCCTGACTAGAGGGATGGAGAACCGCGTGCACACGTAGATGCCATGTGTGTCAGGGCAGAAATTACTGCAGAGAAAGTGGCAAAAGTGGGATCAGCTCTTCAATTCACTGCACAGGGCAGGAGTTGCTGCTTGTGTAAACTGTCCTCCACTGTGCCCAGCTGGGAATACATGTAATCCCTGAATCCATCCAGTACTGCATGCTCAAGAAAGTATAAAAATGTGTAAGGAAAGCTTTTTTAACTGACCCCATCCTGATGCCTCCTTTCCCAATCCACTCACCTTTGTTCCTTTGTCCTAATGGTTTTAAACTGCCAGAGGGCAGGATTAGATTAGATATTAGGAAGAAATTCTTGGCAGTGAGGGTGGGGAGGCCTTGGCACAGGTTACCCAGAGAAGCTCTGGCTGCCCCATCCCTGGAAGTGTCCAAGGCTGGGATGGATGGGTCTTGGAGCAACATGGTTTAGTGTCCCTGCCCATGGCAGGGGGTGGAATGAGATGAACTTAAATGTCCCTTCCAAACCAACCCATTCTATGATTCTTTGCCTTCGAAGTCATATTTGCCCTTCAAATGGCCAAAGGAGCATTTGATCAGTGAATCACGCCCTGAGAAATGGGAGCAGAGAAGCAGCAGAGGTTTCCATCAGTAGAAAGGCGTGTTAAGCTGCTGGAAGATCTCAAACATTACCCCAGGTTACAACCATCTGCTCCCTCCCGTTTCCAAACACCCGCACCCACAGTTGCAGTGCAGGTCAGGTGGCCTTTCCAAATGAGCCCTCAAAGCTCTCCTTAGCTGCCTGACTGGGCTGCACCCCTGTGTCAACCCCTCTGATGGACACCAGCACACCCAGGCTCTGCACCAGCGACAGCTCGTTAGTCTTAATTCCCATTTAGGCTCCTCACTGCCCATTCACTTCTCCCAACATCTGTATCTGATGGTCAAATGGATATTTCGAGAGGAAGTGGTCTGAGTTCAGCTCTGCAAGGGAAGGGATGCAAAACCTTATTACAGCAGCTGTGGAGCAGTTTTCCCCTTTGGAAAGCTCACCTCCTTTCCCCCACAGGGCAGTCAGCAGCTGGCTCAAGGCTCCAGGGTTAATATCCTTTGCAAATACTTATCTGGCCTAATAGAACTGGGAATATTGCTATCACTCACAGATATTTCAAATCCTTCCTCTTAATCCTGACAAGCTCTTGCCCTTAATAACTTTAGTGGGACTTTTGCCAGAGCAAAGACTGTCAAGTCAGATTCTCAAATTAAATGAAAAGCAAAGCAGGAAGGGAAGTTCAAGGTGAGGGTTTTTTTTCCTTTGTGCTTTTTATGGATGTTCATAGATGGAAACTGGGGTTTCTTTTCCTTGTGATTATCTAAATGATGGATGAATCAAATGTCCTGAGAAATCTTTCCACATCCAGACACAAATGACAGAGGATGAAGTGAGCAAAGCCATCAGAGGCTGAGAAAAGACAGAGAAAGAAGGCTTAGAGAGCTGATAGGGAAATAAAAGGCTCAGCTGAAAGAAGGTTTCAGAGGAATGCAGGGATCATGTGCTTTGTGAAGCTTACACACAGAAAGAGCTTATACATTTTTAATTAATGGTTATTTAAGTACATTGTAATGATCAGTTGGTTTAGGCTATGTCAGACAACAGGTTGCTGTGGCCATAATATCTTGGGTGGGAGTTCTTTATTCTTTGGAAACCTTTAGCAGTGCTCTGTCTCCTGTGCACAGATTATCTCTGTTTTCTTTAAAAACGAGAGGAATATTTCTGTACTTTGTCCATGGCACAAAACCTGGAAAATACGAAGATGAGAGCCAAAAAGCAAACAAAGACCTGCTCTCCTGTGCTAGAGAGGGAAGAGGTCTGATCGATGGCCACAGGGTTCAGAGCAAGCACTGCTGATCAGCTTCTGCCAGGATATGAGCCACAGGAGACAAGGAGCAGCAAGAACAGGAACTCTGAGCTGCTCTTAGAAAGACTTACCATTTTCCTGCACCTTTCTGTAAGTGCATAAGAGGCCATGGGATCCCTCTGGGCACTAGAAGCAGGACAGCTCTTCCGCTGCCTAGCCCAGCACCAGGTGAAGTTTGGTGAGTGAGTAACCCCTGGCAGCTCATACACACCCCTCCAAACCCAATCTAACCCTGAACTACTTGTTTTCTCCCAGTGTGCAGGAACTAAGCTTTTCACCCAAGGAAGGAACTGATGTCACCACTGGAAAATCTGTGACGTCTCTGGGAGGATCTGTCAGCCTGTGGCCACAGCAGGGCAATCTGCAGCAATCAGAGTCTTGCCAATGAAAACAGCAGTTGAGCTGGTTTTGGAGTGGCTGTGACCTGGATTTACTCCCCAAAATACTGCACAGGTACTGCTTCCGTTGGAAACTATATAAAATCTGTAAATATTTAGTAAGCCTAACTTAGATCCCAATTATACCTGAAGCCCATAAATCCAATGTTTGGAGGCTTTTTGCAAGTGCAGACAAAGTTCTGCTATTATTTACTTAGATTCATCTGGGAGTTTACCAATTTGCAGTGACTTACCAGCACAAATATTTTTCAAAGAAAAAGGTTTCCCCCTTCTCTGTAAATATTCTGCATCTGGCCTTTGTGAGAAAAAAAAAATAAAAAATGTTTCAACCAAAGTAGGAAAAGAATAAAAATCTATAAGCATTTTGTAGAACTCATCAAATACAATTTTAGTTTACTTTTACAGAGAATCAGGACTTTCTATTCTCTTCAGTATCTATGGGAAGGTCAATATTACTCCTGTAAAATCTTCAGCAGCAAAGTTTTCTACTTGGCCATGTCCACTTTGCATGGAAAGTCACTAAGTACACTCAGAACAATTCCTGAACAGAATAGGAGAGATCGAAAGGGAATTTTTTGAGAGGTTAAGCTATGAACAGAAACAGAATCTAATTCCTTAAAGGCTTGATCTAGCCCCTACTGAGAAATAGGAAATTGCTTCACTAGAAACAGGAGCTGACCTTCACTGAGAGACAAGCCAGGATCTGGAGGAGCCCCAAGTGCTTCACACAGGCCCAGACACAGCAGCTGCCACCTCCTCACCCTGCTCCATTTGGATCACAGCAGTCCCCAGGAGATTCTCATAATGAATGGAGTGGGAGGTTTGTCTCAGCAGCACCACTTAACGCCTGATAATCCCTCATCCCAATTTTCTCCAGTTTATCAGGCATCCTGGAAGCAGGCATGGTGGCGATGCCGTGGAAACGCGATGGCAAGTCGAGCTGTCAGCTCGGGGCCCCTCAGTCAAGGGCTCTCCCTCAGTCAAGGGGTAGCAGAGCTGGCACCATGCAGGCACCTCGCTCTCCTCTTCCCAGCGCCGCGCCAGCGCGTGAGCACATCCCCACGCTGCAGCCAAGAGAGACATGTTTTCATCAGGACTGGAGGGAAAAACAAGCCAGCCACTTCTGCAACTGTAAATGCCAACAATCCTCCTGTAATAACGGCAAAAATCCAATATGGGCAGAACGGGGCAGATGAAAGTGGCTGAACTAAGCTGCTCATGTCTAGAGCATTGCTTCCCTCCCCCCAGCCCTTCCATTTCAGTGTTGCCACTTGGCTCAGATAATTCACTTGTAATAATCTGGTTACAGATGAGATTGTGAGGGAAGCACGTGGCTGAGAATGGGGATTTCTGAGTCACCTTCTCATTTCCCCCTCATGCGTCCTAGGCCTTTAATAAACTATAAAGAGACATTAAGAAAACACTAAGAACTCTTTATCTGCTGAGATTCGGGAACTGGTACAGCAGGCTGGCAATAATGGATTCCATGTACTTGCAACACATCCCTGAGGCAGTGGCCGAACAAGGGGGACAGGAAGTTCAGCTGCTCAGGACAGAGACTGCCCAGATCAGGAGGCTGGAGGAGGATGGAAAGCAATGTCTGAGGTCAGGTGAACGTGGTTTCCCAGTCTCTCAGGAAGCTTTCAGTCATGCTCATGCCTCATTCCCTGGGAAACCCAATGGGAATTTAAGTAGCTGTCATTTGTGCTTTGAGATGTCTTCCACATCACCCCCGACACATACCTGTGTCACTGGGGCCAGGTGAAATCACAGCAGAAAAAGGGGAAGAGGAAAGGGGCTGCATCCTACCTCTGCCAACACCAGTTCAGCGGATAACTGCAGGAAGTGGGAGAATCAGATGTAAGGAATGAACAGGTAAATGTCCCCCAAAGGCAAAGAAATCAATGCAAAAATCAAGTTGAAGTTAAAAACACATACACAGAACTAATTACAGAAAGAGAGCTAAGCCTGGAGTGGATGAAAGTCCTTGCTGAAGGAAATGGCTCAACCAGGTAAATGGAGCAGTTGGCCTCAATGGCTTGGGTTATTTATTTTATTTTTTCTCCATGTAGGTCAGATGTCTTCCTGAGGGGGTTTCTCTTAACCTCCCTCTTAGGATCTCAATTACACACTCAACACTGATTAAGAACAACAACAGATTATAGAACAGTTAGAGCAAAAGAACCTCAGAGGAAAACAGTGCACTTAGACCAGAACAAATAGGAAGGGTTCAGGAGAAGGAAAATCAATGTGGCTGATATTTATTACACTCTTTATGGAGGGAGATGGGACTCAACCAGAGCCCATTTAGAGTTCTGTTCCACTTGGATTTTGCCATAAACAAAAGTAATGAGTCTAGCTCTTCATTACACTTTTGTGCCCAGCACATTTTAATTAGGGTTAAGAAAATACACAGGGAAGGGGGGAAAAAAGACAAGAAAAAGTAAGGACAAAGAAAAGAAGTGATAAAAATCTCCAGCTAATTCATAATTTACTATCAGTTCTGCTCAGGCTTCAGTTGGATCTTCCAAAAGCAACATTCCCTTTTATTTGGATTGGGTAGTTTCTCTTCAAACAGCCTTTTTATGCCACACGTGAAGAGAAAACAAACAACCATGAGCAGGGAGGAGAAAGGGAAATAAAGAAAGCAAACAATGCAATATGTATGGAATCTAACCCAACACAGAATCCCACACTGGGAGGCAGGAACCAGTCATGGTGACTGTAATTCAGCACTAGTGGGAGCAGCACAGAAAAAGAAAGGGCAGAGGAAAAGCACCTTAGTGAGTAATCAAATGCTCTTTTGCTTTCACCCACAGGTGTGCCCAGACACGCTCCAAGCCATGGAGCAGGACTGCTCAGGGTCCTCTGGGTGTGCACTGACACACACTTCCAGGGATGTCTCCACAGGCCCCATGAGGGATCGCGTGTCTGTAGCGTGGGGCACAGGACCGTATGTTGCGCTGGCTGCTGTGGAACAGGTTCTCACTTACTCCTCCCCAGGCTGACTAGCATGTCAAAGTCAAATGTGTTTGCATGCAAGTGTCTGCAGTCACCCACAAAATGCGTTCTCCCTGCTTGATCCATCCCATTACATGACTGACTTTACCTGGACTCAGTGGAGATTGATAGTGTTTGGATCGGACTGCAGTCAAGGAATTGGAAATCTGATTTGAGGTAAGTCCTGCTTCAAGTATAGCTCAAATTCAAATTATTTCAGTTGTGACAGAGAGGGGAAGAGAAACAGAGTAGGTGAAATAATAGCTTCTGCTAGCCAAGATAAGCCAGGCAAGACAAAATATTAATTCTGATTCTGTTAGCATACCAAATAGAGAGAGATGTAATTCCATCTACCAGTCCACATCAGAGAACATTACTGTCACCCATGGTGCATAATTCAGGGGTGATAAATCATTAAAACCAGGTAGAAATGGTAACATTCTGCTATTAGATGCCATTGATAGTAAGCCTGTCTGAGACAGCGAGATTCTCAGAGTTAGTGGCTCACATTTCTTTACAGGTGGAGGTGTGGGCTGGCTCTGAAGCTCTCAAGGTTCACAAGCCTCAGTGATAGTGGAGAACATTTCCAGCCCTCTGCACAAGCCCAGCAGCAGGCTGAACATGACCCATCTCCTCGAGCTCACCCCTGTGCCCATGTCCCTGTCCATCCACTTGCTCCACAGGGGGGATGAGATGGCTTCAGATCTGGAGATGCAACTTTGCCCTGCTGTGCTCTGCTGGCTTCCAGCTCTGCCAGTGACTTGCTGTGTCATCTTGAGCAATCACCAGGCTAGACACAGCCCCTTCCTATCAGATGGCTCATACAGGTGTTCTCATTAACCTCATTAGCTAATGAGCCAAAGCCATCACACAAGTCTGCAGATGAGACTCACTTGGAGTCTTGGAACACAAGTATTGCTCCACCAGCCCTCAGTACTCCATCCAGCACGATCAAAAGTCTCTTCCTAAGGCTTGCTAGCACAGCAGGGGTAAAAGGAAATTGGACTGGGCTCACTGCTTGGAAAACAGAGGTTTTGCAGGTGAAACACAAGGAGTTCAAATCGGGCTTGAGATGAAACTATTACCTACTTTATGAAATCAGTGCATTTTGGGAAAAAGGGCACAGCCAGTTTATGGAGCATCCTCAGCTTGTCATTTTCCCTGCTGCTCCAATCACTTTGGGCTACCCTGGAGAAGTATAATCACCACCAAATACAAAACAAAGCCAGGGAAAAAATCTCCTGGTTTAGGGAAGTAGGGAAACCTGGGACTCAAGCTGTGTCTTTGCAGGATCTGGAGAAAGCTGCAGCTTTCTAAAGCCACCTGGAGCTTAATTACCACTTAAAGGAATTATTTTCTGCCTTTATCCCTAAGAAAAAACAACTATTTGTGGGGATCAGACAGACAAGGAAGCACATTGGAAATTGCTTTGTAGACCAGCTTCCTCTCCTTTCCCCTTGTTCAAAGTGACAGAAAATAGAAACAGTAATTCAGTCAACAGCAGTAGGAAGGAGAAGTGCTGGGAAGAGCATGAGCTTCCAGAAGCTGGAATAGGAAAGGCCACTTCCTAGCATGTCCTGGTCTCATGTTCCTTCCTCAAGCACCTGCAGCTGTTCGATGGCCTGGCCCTACTTCTCACCAAGAGCATGCTTCCTGTGTCATCTCTGTGTAGCTTATGTTGCTTTTCGCACTATCACAATTAATGTTTTTAGGGAATTCTCCCAGCATTTGATAGTCCAGCGCCTGCACTGGGATTCTGTCAGGAAGAGTGTTTCTTCTCTCCTCTTAAGAGAAAAAGCAGCTCTGTCCTCTCATATACACGAAATGAGCTCCTGGCTGTGGGAGAAAGGCACTGCACTGACAGGCCTGAAAACTGACAAGCCACTATTAAACTACAGAGGAGTCACCTCCCCAGTTATGGTGGTGGCTTGGCAGCAGGAGACTCCTCTCTTCCAGCATCCTTTTACTGTACTAAAAGCTTCAGAGGAAGTTGTAAGCAGCCAGAACTGAGCAGATCTAACCAAAAGTATCCAGAGCTTAAACCCTGGCTTAAACCCTGAATTGTGCTTTTTCTATGCTCTCCATTGTCATGCAGCCTTGCCTCATGACTTTATGTCCAGAGTCCTTCTGAACGCTTCTGTAAGCACTTGCTAATGAGCTCAGGCTAGATCAAGGCTTCGGTTAACTAGCTTTTTCTTTTTTTCTCCTTTTATTCCGCATGTTAGTGTCTCATTAGTCTATGGGTTGTTCTCCTTACTCCCACATCTGCTTTGTGTCCCTGTCTCTCCTTGATCTGACCACATCTGTACACATCAATCCAAGAATATTATCTGCTGCATTCTCAGCATTTGGCTTTTGAGCATTTGCTTTTAGAAGAACTAAAATAATCTGCAATAGTCCAGACTCATCCACAGCACCACATTCTCCAATTCGCTATCAGCAAAGATTTTACATTTAATTTTTTTTTTTTACTTTTTTCACAGTGGAATATTTTAATTCAAAACACCCAGCATTTCCTGCACACACCCTGGGAAGAAAGCAGTGGGAAAGGCCTCAAATTAACAGCATAAAAAGGGATTGATGGAAGAACGGCACTGGATCAGGAAGACTTGTTCTAGGCATTCATATACCAAAGAATAAGCTTGTCATTTTAGAAAAATGAATTTTTAGGTTTTTTTTTGTTGTTTTTGTTTTTTGTTTTTTTTTTTTTTTTAGGAAATAACATATTTCCTGCAGTAACTACTCCTCTAGTCAAAAAGCTTCATTCCCAGCAGTTTCTTTCTTTCATTTTCTTGTCCTTGATCCTCAGCTCAGGTATATCAGAATCTTTTACAGAAGTCAATATAGATGCATCTGCTTATATAAGCTAAAGATCTGGCCCAAACCTCAGTCTATATTACAAACAACTTTCAAAGAGATTCTTGGCAAATGAAGAAGGGAAAAGTCTTTTTGTACTGCGAAATTTCCCAGGAATAAAACAAATGCACAGTCAAAACTATTCAAATGACATTTCAGGAGATCAGTCACAGAATCCATTAATGCATTTCTTTTTATCAAAATGGAGTTTGCAAATTTACTCTGGGTTTACAGGCTAACCTGTTCTATTGCCATCATGGGCAAACCTGATTGCTGCTGTAAGACCCAGTTCAGTGTTCAGAGTCTCTGTGAGGAAATGGACATGATTCTTCCCAACATAATAGGGTTTAATTAAAAGAATAACATACATAAGAATCTTATCAAAGTTGTATCAGCTCTTGAAGGCACGTTACATGCATATGCAAGTAAGTCAGGCATATACCCACCAAAAATCACTTGATTTTCAGAACCTAAGATCAGAATCAAGTATAGGGTCTCACAACCATACCAGAATAAAACAGTGCCATTCCCTGGGGAAAGCAGTTCTGAAATCAATGTGACTCAGTAAATCTCTGTACAGCACAGTCCACAGCATTTACAGTAAAGCTTGTAGCTACAAGCTTGGGCCTGATTCCCCACTGCATGGTGTGAACAGTAAATTATAATTATTCCCACTTTTTAGGTTCTTGCCTAAAGAGTTTTACTCCTATAAACACAAAAACTGCCCCCATCTTCTTGTATTGCTAGAGCAGAAAACATCTCTGCAATTGTGATTCTCTCTTGACTATTTGGTGGCCCCATTACATCCACCTCAATATCAGCTTTATTCTGGTGTGCACTTGGATCATTTAAAGGCAGTGAGTAAAGACCAGTGATGCAGCTGAGACTCTCCAAAAAGGTTGGAAAATTGACTTTAGCCGGTTCCCTAGGATTATGGATATTTGCAGTCCAGTGCAAGTCCTCTGGAGCAGAGGAGACTGAGGGGAGGCTCCTCGGGGGCTGCAGCTCCTCCCAAGGGGAGGCGGAGGGGCAGGGGCTGAGCTCTGCTCTGGGACAGGGACAGCAGCCCAGGAAGGGCTGGAACTGTGTCAGGGGCTGGGAGGGAGCTCAGGGAAAAGCTCTTCTCCCTGAGGGTGCTGGGCACTGCCCAGCCTCCCCAGGGAATAGTCCTGGCCCCAAGGCTGCCAGAGCTCCAGGAGCTCCCAGGGGTGCCCAGGGTGGGGTTGTTGGAGTGTCTGGGCAGGGCCAGGGGCTGGACTCGATGATCCTGTGGGTCCCTCCCAGCTCAGGACATTCTGTGATTCTGTGATTGTATGACTACATATGGTGCAGTCCTTCTGAGAGCTGGGACTGGGCCAAGACCCAGCTTCTTCTCACTAATGCTCTCTCTCTGCTTCCAAGTTCACACATGCCAACTTCACTGCATGAAGTGAAGGCATGGATGGAACAAGCCTGTGGTACATGGCACACAGAGTTAGAGAGGCTGTGATAATGAGTAAGCTGGAGCTTCTGTTTGTGTATCAAAAACACCTCTGGCAGGTGCATCCTGGCTGTGGGTATTTATTCCAGGTGATGCTGTGAAGGACAGAAACAAGATAGCAAAGACACTGCATTCCACACAGGGTCTGCAGCAGTGAGAAAGCTCTCACAAATTAGGCAGAGCTCACCCGCAGGAATCATAGAATCATAGAATGGTTTGGGTTTGAAGGGACCTTAAAGATCATTCAGTTCCAAGCACCTGCCATGGGCAGGAATGCCACTCCGTAAACCAGGTTGCTCAGGGCTCCATCCAACCTGGCCTTGAACATAGGCTTAGGAATAAGCCTAAGCAAAAATAAACCATAATAATCGCAGGTCTTTAAAAAACCTCTGTTTCATTAGAGATCCTTTAATAGCTTTATAAAATCAGGAAAGTATTTATTTTCTCAATTTACAGATGGTAACATAAGGACCGTAAGAGGGAGTGGCACATTCAGATCCTGTGGTTGAGATCTACACGTGCTCTGTTGCTGATGGTGCAGCAAAAGGTGAGTGAGTGCATCTCAGGCTGAATATCTACACATCATAGCGACCACAGACAGAGGCCACTTGTGAAAATCTTGTCCAGTTAATTTCCTGAGGATCACACAGAAAATCAGTGACAGAGAAATAGAAAAACAAAGACTGCTGGCCACACAGCTCCCCCAGCTCTTCTCCCCAGGAGACTGATTTCAGGTCAGGCTCTGCGGTACTTAGACATCAGGCTCTAGCCAGTCCCTTGTTTCAGAAAGGTGTACAGGCAAACAGTTACCCAACTTTCAGAAAACTCTTTACCTTTGATACATTCTCCATAACTGTTATTATCATGTTTGCCTCAAGATTTGTGTTTGAATACTGGCTTTGCCCCTTCCTCAATCCCATTGACTTAGGGTTTTCATTATTTTGTGTGTCTTCTTCTCCTCCTCTTGTTTTAATTAAGATGTATTTTACTAATTGTCTAAGAGAAACATGAGCACAGATTAAAAACTGAATTAAGTGAGAAGCTGGGGTATACAAAAATCAAGGGAAGGGCTGACATGGTGTGGTAGTTTGGCCGTGATTGGCTAATGTATATTATATAATAATAATATATAATGATATAATATTATTAAACATACAATATTATAATATTATAATATTATATAAACATATAATAATGTATATTCTGTCTGGTTTTCAGACTAAAACCACGACACATGGCTATGCTCTTGCTTGGATATTGTGTTTTTCCAGTGACTTTCACTCAGGGAGTCAAATTTGTTGCTCAGGCATTAATTAACCCTCTTGCTTTCCCATGAAAAGTACCCACAGGTTCCCATGTTCCCCTGCACAGGAACTGGCCTGTGGAAACAGAGTGTGACACAATTCCCTAATAAATTCATTAGATTCCCTATTAGATCCATTAGGGAGGGTTTTGGCTCCATTCTGACTGTCTGCCTGAAGACAGCAAGAGTGAAAGAGTGACAGTATTTTGCTGATCTACTGAAGGGTAAATCCTGTGCATCCTAGGAAACTGCTGGCCCTTCCCAGTGCTGGTGAGAGGGAACTGAATTTACCTTTGGGATTTCCCTCCTTTGGGGAAATCAGAATGGTTCTGTCAAGATCTGTCCCCCTGTGAGCTCAATCCTGCTGCTCTAAAGTGTGAACACAGAGGAGCAGGAGCAAGTTTAAGTGACTCTAAACCCAAGCTCAGTACTTCATACTCATAATTTAGATTCTGCAAATGCTAGTGAGAGCAAGGCTTACTTGTTGATGTCTGTTTGCAGGGGTTTATTTGTTTGAAAAGGCTTATCAGCCATCAGGATGCAGAGGCAACTGCTTAAATATAGAGGAGAAGGGAGAAAATGTTCAAAGCTATTCAGATGAGGTGGCATGGTTTGAGTTTTGATGTCAGCGTGCAGCCAACTGACAAATGCTGAGCCACAGTCTGGTGTAAATCCAGATGAATTCCACTAGAATCAACAGACTTCCTTCCAATTTATTCTGATGTAACAGAGAGCATGTTATTTCCATTCAGATTTACATTAGATTTGTTTTTTTTTTTCCATAATTCAGTCAGTTTCCATTGTGTACAAAAGCAGCCTGGGCCAGATCTTGATCTTATTTGCATCAAATGAAAACAGCTGTTTCAAAGGGAGCTACAGTGAATTTATAATTGCATACATAAGAGCAGAATCTGATCTATTCCAAGAGAGAATTTCCCAGGGTGTTGCTGTGTGAGAACACCCCTGCTGTGGTGATGAGGTGCTTTGCCATTGATTTCAATGGAGAAATTTCATCTAAATCCTGGACTGAAGCCCTGAGCTTGAGCTGCTTTGCACATCCAAGGTCTAGAAGTCCTTCTTTCCTCCAGAAGATTAGCCAATAAGCCAACACCTCGATCACCTCATGACCTGACACACAAACACCATGGATGGCCTTAGGAAAGCATCAGGATGGAAAGAGCTCAGCCTTGCCTGGAAGAAATCCTTCTCAAAAGACAGACTGGCCCCGATACATTTAATTTGTCACACACGTTATTTATAACCAAAGCTCTCCATGTTAACTTTGCTTCCTACTGAGTTTCCTCCCTTGAGGCCCTTCTGACTCCCCTTGTTCCATTGTAATTGGAAATTTAGGAGCAGTACAGTTATTCCCTGGCAGATAAGACTGCCTATTTCAGCAGCCACGCTACCAGTAATAGATTGGGTTATTAGTAATAACCAATAAGAGCGTTATTCCCAGCAACATGTGTAATCAAGTGGATTTACTCCTCCCCATTGAAGCTGCTTATTTCACTGCTAGCAGGAAAATAAGGCCATTTAAAGTCATTTATGGTAGTTGCAAAGGCTTTTCTGAGTAGATATACAAGTTATGTTGCCATAGCTTCTAGGAGGACTTTAAACTCAGCTCATCCATCTGGCTTCATCACCTCTCACACTTGTTCCTTGCTGTCCTCTGGAAGTCACCATTTCCATGAGATATGAACAGGCATTGCTCTCACTTTGGATCTCACAGGTAGTGCACAAGCCCAGGTAACCCTTACAACACTGACCTCCTGACTGCCAGCTCTAACACTTTATAAACACATATATTCCACCTCAGTTCTCAAGGATGAGAAAACATTCAGCTTCATTCTTTGTTCCCCATGGCCTGGGGAAACGCAAAACAGATCTGCAGTAAAAGCAGCTGTATCAACAAAATATTGCTTTACATTGCTATGACTAATCATTTGAAATGAAAATGTACCTCTTCCATTTGACTTTTCAGGCTCCTGTGTGTTTAATTCCACAGTAAATTTAGATTCCTTTAGAAATCTAAATATTTCTCTTAATTTACAATATTTAGCACCAAACATGGAAAAACAGTGACAAGAACAACTGCAATGATACCAGTGACAGCATCACAATTACAAGGCCATCAGGATTAGGAGCACATTATGTGGCAGATTGAAATTTCAGCATCTCTATGCTTCTCTCTCATCATGTCACCTCAGCCCCTGTGCAGAGACTGGCAATTACCCCGTGGGTTTGGCCTGTAGTATATAAAACAGAGCCTTGAAAAAACAAGGCAATCATCAAATTTCCAGTGTGGGTGGAATCTGTCTGTTAGACACACTATCAGGGCTGCCAGTGCCTAAAGGCAGCCTTACATCGAGCTTGTGCCTATAAAACACAGAAGCTCAACAGATTCGCTCCTCCTGATCCTTCACAGAGCGGGAGCAGAGCTGAAGCCATCACGCAATAAATAACAAAGGCTGACATAACTACTTATTTGGGATTTTGTTCCCCACAGCTTTTATTCCAGTGTGCAATTTGCATTACAACTGGATCCTAATTGTCCATTTTAGCAGGCAAAGAGTGATTTGGTACAGATTATAACACATGAGGTAAAGCTGTGGTGTCACAAAATAGGTTCTACCAGGCAAAGGCAGCCTTCCTGTCCTCCAGAGCTTTGACATCGGCTGATTAAACAACAGAGCAGCACTGTCTGGAATGAACAGGAGTCCAAAAAAACCCAGTACAGAGGAAGTCTACTTAAACAAAGCAAAAGTGCCAGGAACTCTTTCACTGGCGCGTCCTGACAGCCCTGAATGTCTGAGGCAGAGCCTGACAGCACCACTGAGCTGAGATGGTGCCACTGTCCTTGGAGAAGGGACACCTGGAAGTGACACACTCAGGGCCCTGAGAGGGAGAAAGGAGCCCATGCCAGACCCTGCTGGTGCCACTGGGAGCCCTGGGAGGGGATGAGGCCCAGGTGGCCCCAGCAGCGTGTCTGCCACAGCACGGCAGAGCTGCCATGGGCACAGCCCAGAAAGAAGCGTGTGGCCCTGAAAAGAAAGGCCTGGGGCTGAAAACCTTGAAGGAGAGCACTTCCAGGAGGGAATGCCACCCAGACTGAGAGAGGATAATGTGACATAGCTGCCCTGTGCTAGCGGGCCCTGCAAGGAAATGAGGGGCAGCTGCCGTGGGCTGGAGAGTGACTGCAAGTGCTCCTGGGGGAAGGAAATCCATAATGCAGAGGCCTCCAAGGAGAGTGACACAGCCTGCCTGAGACCCCAGGAGTTCAGCCACTGTGTTGAATTCTCCTGGATGTATTAAAACTGTAGTATTCTCAGAGCCTCTAGTGCAGACTCATTGATTAGTAGGCAGGGCAAGAAATTAAATGAGGCAGGCGAATTAAAGCCAGACTTCATAAGCTGCATCTGTTCCTCCATTCCCTCTGGATACAATACCGATGTAACTTTAAAAAGTAAATTTAGCGAGGAAAGCTGCCAGGTTGATGGCCCTGTAAACTGAAACATTTGATGCATGCATGTCTCAGGTACAGGAGAAGCACAGAGGAGCCACTGAAGCATGCCCCAGCCTGAGTTGCCTGAGTAGAGCACAGCCACTGGTGGAGATGACCTGCCTGGGCTTGTTTTCTGCTTGTGAAGCCCAAGAGAAGGAGCTGCTGGAAAGGCCTGGCTGCAGCTCCAAGGTGGAGGTAAACAGCAGTGCTTTGGATAACCCTGTCTGTGGTGCTCCATTAGTAGCAGGATCCCAAAGGTAAACAGTCCAAACAAGCAGCAGTCCCATCCACAGAGCAGCACTGTGAAGTTGCAAACTTCTCCATCTTGCAATATGGTCAGGACCTAACACACCTTCCAGTGCTGGTCCTTGGTCTTGTCCACACCTGTGTTCACAGACAAGAAGGGAAATATCCATTTCACAGTAGTTCTTACTGTCAGCATCTTTTCTGGTATCCAGGAAGCTCCCCACACCACCACAGTTAATTTAGTCTTTACAGATATCCCCCTGAGTTGCAAAAAGCATTCCAGAGCTGACCAGAGAAGCCAGCTACAGGCAGGAGGTGTTAGAGTAGATCCTGGACCTAATCCACCTCAGGTCAGTTTGCCTTTTGCAGAAAGGCAAAACTCCAAAGAGCCTGGCTGGTTTTGAAGGACCTAGAAAAGCAAGGAGAGACAGGCCATCTCAAATAAAAGACTTATTTTTCTCCTAGATGTGTCCAGAAGAGGATTCAAAGCATCCCTCTGCCCATTTGGTGATCCAACCTTCTTGGCCAGACTCAGGTAAACCCCCAATGTCTAAATTACTCTATAAAAAGTGGCTTCCACCTGTTCTGACAGCAGCTGAGTGGTGTGATCCTACTACTCAGCAAGCATTAAGGGTACCTGCAACTAGGAGTAAGAGGCAGCATGGGGAGGACAAGTAGAAGAGGCAATGTAAAACAACTGAGTAAAAGAGTTTATCCCTCTGTCTTCCCAGCACTGGGACTGGAAATGTTAGGGAATGGCTGGAGCTGTGTCAGGGGGGTTTAGATTGGGTGTTGGGGAAAGTTCTTCCCCCCGAGGGTGCTGGGCCACTGCCCAGGCTCCCCAGGGAATGGTCCCGGCCCCAGGGCTGCCAGAGCTCCAGGAGCTCCCAGGGATGCTCAGGGTGGGGTTGTTGGGGTGTCTGGGCAGGGCCAGGGGCTGGACCCAATGATCCTTGTGGGTCCCCTCCAGCTCAGGGTTTTCCATGATTCTCTCATCACTAAAGAGTTGCACAGTTCTATTAGCAAAGCATTAAACAAGTCTCTTGCAGGAAACAACAATACAATAAACAGGCAAACAAAGAAAAAGACCAGTCAGTTCTTGTTCCTCAGAGCACAGCCCCCATTCTCCAGTGTCTTGCACTGGATTGTGGCATAGAGGAAAAAAGCAGAAATACCTCAAATAGATCCAGTTAGTTTTACCTCTTTTTATGTTGGTCCTGTGGCTCTTTCTAGGTGGTTTGTGGTTTTTTTCCTACTTTTTCCCATGTGATAAGATGCATCATTTGAAAGACAGAAACCAAACCAGCTCTTCCTGCTCTGAAGAAAGGCAGCAACTGCGCTTAGAATAAAAGATTGTCAGGCAGATTTGAAGTGTCAATCAAAGCCTATCTCTGAAAAAAACATTAGTCCAGGCAGCTCCCCACACCACCACGGTTAATTTAGTCTTTCCAGATATCCCCCTGAGCTGCAAAAAGCCTTCCAGAGCTGACCAGAGCTGCCAGCTACAGGCAGGAGGTGTTAGAGTAGATCCTGGACCTAATCCACCTCAGGTCAGTTTGCCTTTTGCAGAGCAAAAGACTGTGATTATCAAGTCCAGGGAAGCAAATCCTGTCTCCCAGGCTTTGTGAAGCACATTCTACCTTTTACTAAACAAGGAGCCTAGATTTAGGACTCTGTTGCTTAGTGTGTCCCATCTCCGGTGGCACACATCCACTTTAATATTATTCTTATAATTTTAATTATTATTTATGACTACACCCAGGGCTGTGTGAGGCACTTTCCAAGCACTCAAGGAAGTACTGGCTCTGCTCCAAGAAATTAATTATTTCAGGATAGACAGACATGCAGAGGCGCCGCATGGTCAAGTGGCAGAACTGCTGACCCAACAGCACCAGCTCTCCACACGTGCCTGCCTTGTTGATTAACCTTGGAAAAATCACATTCCTTCTTCCCACACTTAGTCCCATCCCACTCTTTGTCCATCCCAGTTGCTTGGACTGAAAGATGTTCAGCTGTGACTATGTTCATGTTTTTGTCTTAGAATCTCTTTCTGTGCAAAGTCTAAGCATGTTCTTGGGGGAATATTTTTGTTCTTTGGAAAAAAAGAAAATGAAAAATTCTATTTTCCATAGCATTTTGTCAAATGCTTGTTTTGGAAAAAAAGAATCAAATGTTTTCTTATGGCCAAAAAAACCCAGAAAATGCAGATTTGGGGCGTTTGGCAAGAGTTGCCAGTCATTGGAATTTTCTGGGGAAAGTACTGTAGAGATTAGTGAAATATCCTTTTTTTGTTTTCCTGAAAATAAATTTGAACCTAAAAATCAAGTTGTTCTGTGAGGAAGGAACTGGTGAAACCCGTTCTTCCTCTGATTTGTATTACAACTGCTTTTTATTTCTTCCTTTCTTGGTTCTCCCAGCTTACTGCAATATCCTCAGGGCACCTGATGCCCTCCAGACCTTCCCAGCAAAATCCTTGGCTGTTCCAGCAGCTTCTTGCTTTGCAGTGAAGGGGTGCAGGGTCTGGTTTGAAGCTGGGCAGGAACTGATTGACCAGTCATATCTAAATGCCAGATGGTCACCTGGCTGCTGCATCCCAAAATAGGCAGGGAGCAAGAGGTATAATTACCTTTCCTTCAACAGAGTATCAACTTAAATGTCTCTCTTCTATCCAGCTGCTGTTTGTTCATGAAAATTGCTGGAATCTTGGGTCTGTGGGACCTCTCTCTTTCCATCAAATTGGGTTGAATGAGGTCAGCTGGTTCAGAAGTTACTGGAGCGGGGCAAAGCAGGGGACCAGCCACAGACAGAAGAACACCGGGAGGCTCATTGTGTGTAAACCCTGGCTCCAAAATGAGGCAGTTTTGGTGTAACTGTGGGTCCCTGAGATCAGGTGAGGTGGTTGCTGTAACAGAGACCAACCGGTTCCTGTCCTTTGGACATACAGAGGCTGCCACGCTCCAGGACTGTCTCTAGTGCACTTATCACTTATTTGCTGTACAGAGCCTGTAACCTGGAAATGGGGCTCCACTGTATAGAAAGTGTTCTGGAGTCCAGACAGTCCATAACCTGAGTCATTTACAGCTGGATGGACAGGGTGGAAGGACAAAATAATTATCTCACACTTCCATGAAGGGAAACAAAAGCCAAGACCAGCAACTTACTGCAAAACCTTGAGAACGAGTCAGAAGGAGCCTCAGATGTCCCAAGTCCCCATCTAGGGCCCTAAGCAAAGTCAGCCCAACTCCTCCTCGCTCCATCGCTCAGGCCTAAACCCCCTTTCCTGGGCATTCCACTGATTCAGTACTCTCAGGAGCTGAATCAGTCTTACCACACTCCATGTGGCATGCTGATGAGGAAACACCATTTGTTGTTTGGTTTGGGTTAATTACTCATGGACACCATGCTGAAAACACTTGGAGCTGCCTTCTGAACAGTCCTTGAGCTGGCGTGCAGGGAAAGACTTACCAACACTGGTGGCCAGGCTGCCTTTCCATGGGCAAGCTCTCTTCCATCTGCTTCTCTTCAGCCCTTGTCACACTCCCCGTCTCTCATAGCTTTGGCTGTGCTCTTTGGCATTATCTGAATAAGAAAGAGGTAAATACTTGGAGCACTATAGAGATGCAATCAAAAATGGCATTTGACCAAGCAGGCACTGACCCTGACATGAGGGAAATGTAAATCTCATCCTCTGACTGGTTTTGTTCTTCAGTCACACTATATAACTCAGAATAAGCCACTTGCAGGGTTTCAAACCTGTTTATCCTTCCCCCTGAAGATGCCTTCACCCTCCTTCAGATAATCCATGACTGTCTGGAAGCCTTTTTCTCATAAGCAAGATTCTTCCTCTTTAGTGCCTGCTCCTGGAAATCCATTTTTCATCTCAGAACAAGGGTGGTCTGTAGCTTTAGGAGCATTTTGACAATGTTTGCAGTAAGACAGAGCTTAAATTACTCTCAACACATTCACCCTCAGGCATTAGCACTAAATGGCAGCTTTTCGAGGTTGTGGGTCCATCAACATTTTCTGACAGGGGTCCAGACCCTCCATAGAAGACCTAAACTTAGCAAAAGTAGAATAATTTTCTAAGTTACTCTTCTGAAAACCCTTAGAAATCACCCAGTGCTATCCCCTGGAGTCTCCAGAACAGAGCCTAAAGCTCTTCCAAGTTTGTAGGGGTACCTCTTCAGGACTGGGATTTACTTGGAGAGCTCATTATCCCACTTTGGACTGAAATGAAGGTTCTCATGGCCCACAGCAACTCTACCAAGCAACCACCCTACCCAGGTGAGCCAGTAAGAGCAGGGCTGAGTCTTTTGACTCCTGTGAATTGCTATTTGCAGTCACGTTTTCAATTTAAGACAAGAAACTGAGCCTGTGTTGCAAATATTTCATCACGTCTTAGAGAATTTCAAAGTCTATGGGGTGGGAGTTTTTGCTGTGTTCTAGCAAAGGATCAGTCACTGGTTGGGTTTTCTGTAAAACCCAGAACAAGATTCATATTTCAGCACTTTCTTCTTCACTTGAAGTTTCAGGGGATTTTGACAGCCAAGGGATTGCTGTGAGCCCACCCTGTAGTACATCCGTCCCACAAAACACCATGACACAGAAGGGGGGATTTATCCCAATTGGGCAAAATCCTCACCTGATACAAGTCAGCACAACTACAGAGAAGTCCAGGAAGCTGGGCCATATCACACCATAAAGAAACCTACTTTAGGATGTACTTCCCATTCATTAATTCTTTGCCTAGAGCCAAGACTGACCCCCGGGGGACATATTAGCTCAGTTTCATCTACTGCAGTCCCATGCAACTGCACAGGAAGGAATTCAAATCCTGTGGACCACATTCTCTATCAGTGCAACCCTGTGTTTTTGTTAAATGAGTTTCTTGGGCTGAACAATAAGTAAATGGGCTAAATACAGGTGTGACTGTTTGGCCTGTGTGCCGTGAGGTGTCAGCAGAGGTAACTGCACCAGTGCTTTCGGAACTTAAAAATCACTTAACTGAGTACACCAGCAGAGAGCTTGACCCATGAATAATCCACATAAATACTACCTTCAGCCACTGAGATGTACTCAGCCCCCCCACCTGGCTGTTGCCTCAGTAACACATCTCTAGGAGGATATTTTTAAGCCAGTATTATTTATCTGGTAGGTGGAAGCAGACCTGTTAAGGCCATACCAGGTCAGCATATGTCTAAGCATGTACTGAAGAACTTAATTAGTTCTCCCTGAGAAGAGAGACTCCCAGTGCTATTTAAAGGATCGTTACCCTACTGCGAGATGCCTCGGAGCCTGCTGCTAGGCCTCAGCTTAACAGGGCAAGGCTGTAAAAGTTGTATGGGGGTGAAAAGTCTCCCCTCCATGCTGAGGAGTAATTGCTGAGCAACCGCAGGAGCGGGAGGGTCAGTGCAAAGAGCAGGCATCACAAAACCACACTGAAACTCAGAGTAAAGAACTTACTTCAGGTCGGAGCTTTCAGGGTCAAACTGTGTAGATCCCTTTACTTTTTTTTTTTGTTTCTAGAGGTCCGACATCACCTGCTGTGCTTGGTGACTGCATCCCAGGCAGTTCCAGTGCCAGTGAGCAGGAGTGATAGGATAGTGATGAAGCATGGACAGAGTCACTTCCGACTGCCTGTCATCGGTCTTTATGTCATCGCAGAGTCAAACATAGGCAGGAGTTTAGCATCAGCTAAACTGGACCTTGTGCAAGTAGCTCAGTCATAGTTCTCATTTACAGTTCCAAGAAATCAGACACTGTAAACTGAATGCCAAGAAAGGAATCTACAGGCTCCCCAAGGATGGATGGGTTTGTTACTCTGGCAGTAGGTAAAATATCCATCCTTGAGTGGATGGACCTTTGGAAAACTGGGCTGAGCAGCCTCTGAAGATTAAAACAGGTTCTCAAGCATGTCAAAGCTTCTATAAGGACTGGCACTCACTGGGGACACTGAGGCTGGATTGCAGGAGAGGGAGGAACCTGGACATGCTTATTTTGACCTAAAAGCAGCTATGATATACAACATGGGACCTTGGTCTGTTCTTGGAGCTGTCAGGAGTTGTTCTTAGATGAGTTGTTATGGTAACTGAGCTAATGCCCTGAGATAGATGCTTTCAGGTGGCTCCAGGCCAGAAAATCAACACCAATAGATTCCAGATAATAGAATTCTGCTTAACTCAGTGCTGGCATCTACTTTATTTAGCCTATTCACCAATGACTTCCTGAACTCCATTCTCCAAGCAAGCCATATATGATGACAAAAGCTCCCTGGCCTCAATGAACCACAGCTTCCAAAGGCTGGGGGGACCCAGTCCTGTGGTTGACTCTGTGCCAGTAAATCAAATGTGCCTGGGACATTCTCCTGCATTTAGAGGACAGCTGGCACAGAATAGCCAAGGTTTTCCTATTAAATTCTTACTCTCCAAACCTGCGTCCCATAAGGAGCAGTCCCTGGCCCATGCTGGCTCCTGAAATGCACCTGGACTGAGCCAAAAATTGCAGTGCAATACTCCATCATTGTAACAGAGAGAAGTCCAGGCACTGCTTAATTTATCAGCACAGACCTTGCCTGGAATGACTGCTAGAGGAGACTGCGCAGGAGAGGAGCCTGGAACCAAGAGCAAAGGCTCTGTCAATGTGCTTGTATCACGTACAGATCCAGCTGGAGCTGTACATCCCTAGGAACGGGCAGTAACAGGCACACTGGGCATGTCTAGGGATCGCTCTAGATCAGGCACTGACATTCTCTATTTGAAAGAGCTCAGGGGTTAAGTAGTGGATTCACCAGTTCAAGGCAATATTCCTCCATCTCCCACTGAACATCAAAATACAGCCAACAAATGATCAGCAAGGAGCAGCTAATTCCATATGCCCACTGTCCAGCACTGCTGCTCACTGCCCTGTGGGTGATTGGTTCCACAGTGATTGGAATTGCTGGGTGATTGAAATTCCACAGTTCGATTGCCCACTAGCTCCACAACATGCAGCCAGCAAAGAGCTTCCGGGTGGCTCGCTGCAGCAGACAAAATTCATGAAGAGTCGTGCCAGTTTCAGGAACTCCCACGTCACCACCAGACCAGCTGAGCAGCTCCCTGGCTCTAGGGCCCTGCGCCACCTCCAGAGCGAGCCAAACGGGTTCTGCCTTGGTGTGGTCCACAGTGCCAGAACTGATCGTGCCTTGGGCATTTGGGACAGCCTACTGCATGCCCGTGGATGCCTTTGCATCCATGCTGGGTGGCTGTTCTGCTCATGCCAAGACCCACTGTTGGTCTCCTGTTAGGCACTGATGGCTTGAACACCACATGCTGGCCCATGGCCACTTAGCTGGGGCATTTCTCTGCTTGTTCATACCCACTTCAACTCTTGCTTTGCTTGTTTTACCCACTGGCAAACCATGTTACTGTAATATGTCACTCTCTAGGGCAGAAACTGTTTTTCAGCAAGTTCTTTGCTCAGCCTCTACTGCAGCAGGATTGCTATTTCAGTCAGCACAGCAGTAATGTGATTAACAGGCTCTGCACGAAGGGGAATTGCATCCTAGGTGGATGTGATATTCACAGTTCTGGCTAGCCCATGTGTTTTCCCAGGGTGAGAGGTCATGTTGACTGATTTCCAAAATGGCTTGCTCAAACTTTTAAACATTAAGGTCTAAATAGATTTTCAGCATTAGCTGGTATCCGGATCCCTTTCCTGCCAAGCTGCTGTCTTAAGTGAATTTTTATGACTAACTTACAAACCCCAGAAAATACGAGCAAGAAGTGGAAATGCTGACTTGGCCTTTGCTAAATGCCAATTATCTACAAAGGCATTAAGTGGGGCGGGGAGGATGAAAAATAGGGTCATTTTCATGTTTTCTCTGGTTCAAAGCAAACTGTCCCATGAGCCCATTGTAGGAACACACAGCATGCAGAGTGACCATTAATATTTATAGGCACGACACTGAGCTGCAGACCTTGGCAATCACAGCAACTCCACTTTTGGAATTAATAGCGCTCCGTTTGGCTGGTACCTCAGCACAAAAGAGTAAGAAGGAGACATTAAGATTTTCAGGGAGAACTGAAGAAGTAGATGTTTGCCTTTGATGGGGAGGGTCCATACTTTACTGAGTTGGTGAGACCCTAAAACCAACTCTTAAATCCTCAGGACTGCTGGCCAAATGTAGCACTATGTTTTCACTATCCTCTCTGCTCCTGTGGCTCCTAGACAGTCCCAACAGTGCATGAGCTACTCCTGTTATAGTGCCCATGGTTTTTCACTGTTTCCCAGCTGATACAGACCAGTGTATTTCCAAAGACATTGGAAATACATTGGTGCGGCATGGATTTATAATACCTAAAGATCTGCCTGAGTAATCTTAAGACTCAAATTGGTACTGTAATCTCAGTTACAATGTAGCCTTCTCCCACTCTGTATTTCCTAAGTCCCAGTGGCAGCCAGAGACAGGCATCTAAAATCCTCTAAAACCTCTCTTTGCTGAAGACCTGGCAAGGTGCTGAGTCACAACCTGCCCTCAGCCCAGGACACCATGCAGGGCGGTGACTGCCTAGCCACACACGAGAGCATCTCAGAAATACCTAAGGGAACCATCCTACCATAGCTCAGTCACCCCATGAACCTTTAGAGAAATATGTCCCCAGTATCTGGGCATTTATGTGCTACAGAAAACCCTTTCGGAGTGGGTGAGGTTGGCACAACCCAATAATCCTTCATGTCAAAAAAATCAAGGAGACATGATTTCAGGTAGAGACAGGACACTCCCCACATTGCTCTCAGCCCTGGAAAAAGCAGTAGGAGATTGGCATGCTTGTTTAGGAACCAGGAAGGTTTCCAGGAAATCAAAGGAAAAAAAATATTAGAAATCCAGCTCCCTTTTTAATGTACTCAACAAAAATTGAGCTGGGACTTTGAGCAACAGGCTCTAGATTTTCAAAAATGGCCAGTGACTTCAGCTGGGCCTTCTGAACTCAGCACACCAGGGCAGGATCTCCTAGTGAGGTTTGCATTGCTCCAGTTACACCCCGCTTCTGCAGCATGTGGGAAGGTGCACAGCACACTATGGAAACCAGGTATCTACCAAACTAGCATCAGTATGTGCCCTCCATCAACTCAGGCCCTTCAAATCCTTTCTTTACTCTCAAAAATTCAGACTGTAAAAATTAGGAAAATAAATACTGGAAAGAACAACAAATAGAAGTGCTTCTATCATTAAAAACCATGTGACAAGGAGGAGCTGAGCCAAGTTAATCAGAGAACTGAAATGAGATGTTGGAGAAAGGGACCGTGGGTGACTTGGGGTTTGCAGTTAGCTGAGTGATGTGAAATCTCTTGTGTCTGGCTAAGCTCTAAAAGGAAATGCTTTATTAAATCTTCTTTGTGTGAGATTTCAAGCTGCCTCTGGACTGGAAAATAGGACCATTCCAGTATGTGGGATATAATCAGGAACTGAAGTCTTTAGTGCAGGTTTTTCTGCAGAGGAAACTCTGATCAGCATAGACACATAACTCAGAGGGCTCAGGATTTAGAAAGATGAATTAGACACCACATACCCACAACATACCTCTTCTACCCAGTATCCCCAAAACACTTCACAGAATTAATCATGCTGGCAGCAACAACCAGGCATTAGGAAAGACAGTGCAGGTGGGCATAAATTCACCACACTGAATCAAAACTGTCCTGTGGGCCAGTGAGTCCAAGGTCCATTATCTCAGCTTTCATCCCCACTAGAACATAGTGCTTGCTGTGATTGATCTCACATGCACTGGCTCTCCTGGGAGTCTCAGTCTCACTGTACTTTCTGCTGTGATTCATACACACTTTAGGCAGCTGCAGCCTCTTGCCATCCCTGTCCAGCACTGCTCGTGCTTCGCTGTAAGCTGGCAGCTCAAAACCCTTCTCCTGTCACAGCAGGACTGTGCCACCCCCAAACACCTGCAGAAAGAAGCGGGGAGACACAGGCATGGCAGAAAAGGACAAGAGAGAGGTTCCCAGAACATTCTCCCATGTCGCACAATCTCCCCTGCCCTTTTTCTTGTCATGTCTCTCCCTCTGTGCTTGGCCACATATCCAGGAAAATAAGACCTGACCAGAGATAGGACAGGCAGCAGCAACCAGATTTCCTCCTCTGAACTGCCTATTTCACAGCACAGCATGTCTGGATATGAAGAGCCTGGAGTCTCAATCCTGCTGGAAATGGCAGGATTTAAGTTCCTGGTCTGCGTTCTGCAAACCCCGACAAGAAAGTGTCCCAAGGGGCTGAGACACACGGAGCATTCCCCTTCCTTTGCACCGCCCCCACGGCAGACAAGCTCCTTGCCTACCTTTTATTGCTGACAAGGAGGAGGACAGAACCATTCTGGATATTGGCTTCTTTGAGAGTCTCGTGCTCCTCGAGCTGCCTGGAGTTGTAATAAAATGTCTTCTTCCAGGAAGTGATGCCCTCCCGTACCAAGAGAGCCCGTAGGTCCATCACCGTGTCCCTAGGCCTGACTGTCAGGGGCATCATCAGGTCCTCATCAGCCAGGTGCACCTTAATGTGGTACCTCTTCCACCGAGAAAGGCTCCTGCGCAGCGTGTCCATCCTCTCCAGCTCAGCAGGGCCGGTGCGGCAGAGCACAGCATCCAGCTGGGGGATCGGCAAAGCAGGGATGTGGCTCTGAAGAGGATGTCTGCTGCAAACAGCTTAAAACGTCCTGCCAAACCTGTTTCTCCCAGTTGCCACGCTGCATGCTTCACATTCCAGGGAAGAGCTCACCAGTCTCCATGAGCCTGCTGGCTGGGAAACATCTCCATGAATCATTTCCACACACCCCTAAATCCCACAATAATTACAATGTCTTCACGAAGTGCTCTTCATTCCAATGGCTCTCAGAGGATTTTTAAAGCCTGACCTCCACAGACATTAGAAATGTGGGTGCATGTGAGAAATGAATGGGTTTAGCAACCTCATGTCTCCTGCTCCAAAAAGCTGCCAGCTGGGGAGAAGATCAGTTAGCAAAGTAGGCATTTAGCAACCTCACAGCTATTTAACGTGGCCACTTTAATGAAGAAAAGTACAGCTGCATAGTGACACATTCCTCACAGAGGAGAGCAACAGCACCCCATGAGATAGAGCCTGGCTGTGTGAACACCTCTCACCATTGCAGTGCAGATTCTACCAGGAGATCTGCACAGCTACTGTTCACAAACAATCTGGGACCCTCCAGAAGGGGTAGGACTCATTCACTCCTCATATACCCTAATATATCATATTATATATGATATAATACATATACCCTAATATATCATACCCTAATATATCTGATACTGACTCACAGGAGCTCCTCGATGGTTCATCCTCTTGATTTCCTCTTCCTTTACAATCACTGTCTAATTGCAGGGCTGATCCTGATCCTATCCTGTGCAACACGTGACTGGGACCAGCACCACAGGGCTGCAGGCACAGCAGGCAAACAGGTGGCACGGAGGCCTTGAAGTGCCGAGAGGAACCAGCTGTACTTTGGGAAATACAAAGCCACCTCTGAAAGGAAGGAGTTGATGTCAGCCACAGGCTGTAATTGACTGATCCCGCAAGGTAGACTGGCAGTCACAAGATGATACTTCAGAGCAAACACCATGAAGATAAGGAAGTCTTTTTTGCTCTTTTTCTCAAAAAGATCAAGTCACCCTCTTATCTTGTAGGTAACTTCTCCGCAGCCCACATTACAGGCATTAATTCCCTCGTCCATTCTTCTCAACACAGACCAGTATTTTCAGACCAAAGTACTGCAAGACAGTTGAGTTCAGGGTCTGCTCTTCACTAAAAATAAGCTGCTCTTGCCCAGCAGATAACAAAACAGTCTGATTTTCAGATAAGACAGCAGTCAGCTCCCATTGAGAATAAGAGAAGTGTCCACTCTCCCACAGGGGAACAAGAAGGTTTCCACCTTTTTTCCACACCTCCCTTTTCCCTCTCTAGCACATTATGTCTCTGCCAAGAACAGCAGCAAGTATCTCCACTTACACCACAGGCAGTGGAGATTTCCCTGTGCAATTGAGAAGAACCAAAGCTTCCACTTGCAACATTTTCTTTTCAGCTTGGGTCACTCCAAAAGTATGATTGTTTTGGTGGGGTCTGGGATTCTTGGGTCCTTGCTCTGCCACTGAGGTGCTGCAAAGGCTTGAGATGAGTCATGTCATGCCTTCAAGTTTCTGTTTACTCACCTCATGACTGCAGTATGGTGTAGCACATGTTCATTAAGCACCTTGTGAGAAACAGGAACTGCATTTAGCACAGTCATGGTTTGGGAGCATTTAAGGATGCCTGGATCTACAAATATGTCAATAACCTTGAAGACAGAACAACAGTACCCCTATTAGAGATGGATAAACTGAGGGATAAAGCTGTTAACCAAGAAAAGGCAAAAGGTCAGGTTACTCTGGTCTCCATATCCAGGTACCTCAGCGAGGGGTCTCATTTTCAGAGACCTGCAGAAACCCTCAAACCTGGTGATTTCTTCTCCATTGGGGTGACATTCACTTAGGGAGCCAAACTTCATCCCTGGTGTAAAGCCAGAGTCTCAGGGGTAAAGCAAGGGTCTGATCCAATTCCCAGAGCCATCCAAGGGCAGACTCTCATTGACGGCAGCCAGATCTGGAACAGGCCCCAGACACACCGTGGTCTGACGACTCTGGCCAACAGAATTTGCCCAGTGAGTGCCAAGGGGAGCATAAGGCATTCTCATTTCAGCAGAGCCTGTCTGGTGTCAGCAAGTCCATCAGCTCCATCTTTCTAGCATACATGACAGCCTGACAGTTGCCAAATACCTCCCTCAGACACCTTTCAGACAGATCCTGTTTATTTTTAGGACAGCTCTTTCCCATAAAGGCTCAGATGCAAATCATTATAGAGAAAGGGGGGATGGTGGCAGGAAGAAAGCAGCTATTATTTTTATTTCTTTCCCTATGATGTGGTTGCAAACTTTCCTCATGTACCCCCATCTGCCCACATTGGGACCCTTCATTTTAGGAAAAGGGATGATATCCTAGCCTATGAAAGCAGGATAAGGAGAAGCATAGCAGTGAAGTCAGCTTATAAAATATTGAAGCAATGAAATCCTCACTGGAACACATGAATGTCTAATGCCAGTTTCAATTAATTCTGGATTTTTCATTAAACCACTATTAAAAGCAAGAGGACAGCAGAAATAAGGGAAATTGACTTGAGCAGTATATTAAATACCTTAGTTTTGCTTGAGGATGTTTTATTATCTGTCCAAAGCAATTATTTCACCGGCTCCTGACGGTTTGTGGGCTAAACAGAGGTATACAGGGTAAAGTTCTAGATGGTCTTTCCTCAAAATTTTAATTTCTGTCCTCTACCCTGCACCTGGCAGCCTGTCTCTGGTGATGTCTCTGGCATGTCATATCTGGAGGATAAGACAAGGAGTCAGAGTTCTAGGAATCCGTAATAAAGTGTCACTCTGGCATTATTTACAAATCAAATAAAAACTTGTTGACTTAAACTTTTCCCCATATTGAGGGCAAACAAAAGACATGCAAACATTCAGAGACATTCATTAGGAAAGCCTGAAAAGCAATTTAAAACCCAGGTGGGCTGTGATTTTTTTACGGACAGAAGAAAGAAAGCAACAGCATTTATAAAATGTCTCCTGCTCTCAGAGCTTCCTTATTCCATTGATTAGAGCAAAAGAGAAACACCTGCCTGAATTAGGTGCTTTGTCTCAAGATGGTTGAGATATCTTGGGCCTTATAACTTCTCATAATGACAGAATAGAGACATTCATTTCTTAGGTGAGTGGGTTTTTGGTGGGGTTGTTTGTTTGACAGTGGCTGTTTTGCTGTTTGCTATGCTGCTCTCCTTTAAAAGGGCAACAGAGAAGTGGGATACTGCTCAATAAGAAAATAAAAGTTTTGATATAGAAATAAAGGTTTCTTGCTAGCAGGAAATAAAGGTTTCTTTATTTTCTGGTAGCAATCACAGGGAAACTGAAACATCTGGGAGAAATCTGATCCTAATTCCCCTGACAGAACCTGTAAGTCTTCGAGGAAATCACTCAGCCAGTGCCGTTGTTCTGCCAAGGCAGACCCTTTGCTGTTCCCTGAAGCCCTCTGATCCCAGGAGGACTTGTGGTCAGTAGTGCTGAACACTAAGGATTTTCCTCTGATGTCTCTTTGGGGTGACTTTGTGTTTGGAAGCAGAGAGAGAGCAAGGGATGAAGCATGAGAGGTGACCACCCTGATCAGGTTGACCAGACTTCATCCCTGCAGTTCTACAACACTGGGTACCAAGGAGGGGCTTTTTGTCAGACTCCTAAAAAGACTCATTTCAGCTGGTGGGCACATTCTCAACCCAAACACTTTTCCTGCTCCTTTACCCAAAGGTGCAGAGGGAAGGCTGCAGCATTGTGAACTCTTGACACCCACACTAGGTGCTGGGGAGCAGGAGGCTGGGAAAGGCTCATTCATAGAGTGAATGGCTGTGCAGGCTTAGCAGTGATAAAACAAGATTGTAAATCTTCAGTTGAATATACAGCTGTCACGTAATTCATCAGTGCCTCAGATATCTCAGGTGATGGGGCAGCTTAAGGCACTGGTATTTACATTTCTAAAATACCAGAGGCCCCAACTAGAGCTGTACCACCACGTGCCAAGATGAATAAGGCCTTCCCTGTCACTCAGTGCTTTACTCCTCCTGAGATGTGCTTGGTTATGAAATGACTGGGCTCACTTTATATGTCAAGTTACATCTACAGCAAATGAACAAAGAGCTAATAAATGATTAATAAATGCTTTGAGAAATGAGTAATTAAATGCAACAGCTTTTTAGAGTCCTACGGATAAGCACAAAATATGTAAGCCCAAGTGATAACGCTTTCTCCTGATACAACTTATCTGCAGCACACTGCTCACATCTGCAAGAGGGCTTAGGAACACTATTAACTTCTTGTGCACCAGGAAAAAAGAGCCTTTCTGTGACAGAGGAGCACATCCTTCTCCTGGGGATTAAGACAAAATCCTCTTTGTTTAGACATTTTAAATTCAGGAAAGCTGGAAGGTGCTTACTTTAATGGGTATGGGAGGTATGAGTGTCAAGCAGAGCCCCAACCTCCCATCCTTGCCTGGCATGGGGGAAAGTGTCAACATCTTCCTGCCCTGTTCTAAGTCACAGTCAGAAGTACTCCATCTGCTCCACCAGTATAATAGTTTTTTTTTTAAAGATGGTACTGTCATTCTTTCTGCTACAAATGTGGATTTCTGCCACTAACACAGCTGAAGTCACCAAGTAAAGCAGACCCTGCTGCAAGTATCCAAATCAGGTTCCAAAAGGCCCTACAGCTGCTCTGGCCAGCTGCCCAGCAAAAATATTGCACAACTGGTGGCATGGAATTGAACTTCAAACAGGCTTCAGGAAGAAAAATGTAGTTATATTTAGTTTTGAAGGAGCAAACCTGCCTGGTTTTGGAAACACAAATGAACCTGCAAGTTTTCTGAGCAAACGTTGGATGTGAGTTGGTGACATTTTCTGGTGGAAAAGGCAATGTGAAGGAAAAAAACCCTGGTAATGCACATGCTAAATGAACCAGTCAAGTGCAGACAATGGAAAAGCTGAAAAATTGATATGGAGGAAAGCATTTTGTGGTGGTAGCTATCTCTCACTGCAGTTCTTTATAACTTCCCAGATGGGAGATTCATGACCCTCAGAAGTCTGTATCCTTGGGGTTTGGCCTGAGGCAGCCCATGACTCACTCACCTAAGAGGGTTGGCTATAAGCTGAGAAATAAGCAAGACAACAAAATGGTGGTGGAAACAGCAAAACAAAGGAGAAATGAGTTAACTGATGGAAGAGCAAAAAAACCCAAACCTCTACGCACAAAGGAGGGCTTGGATGGAGAGAGAACGAATGCTTGTGCCATTGAGGACTCAGAGGAGCTACCATCAGGCAGCCAGCACAATTTCTTTCAGGCGAAACAAAGTCAGGTGCCTCAGTCTTCAAAAGTGAGATGGGCGGAAATAGAAGATTTGAGGCTGTATGAGCCATTCCAGCTGCAGCACCATCATTTTCCAGAGGCTCAAGGAAGGGAGAGAATCTGTGGATCTGCATTGCCATCTAACGGCAAGGGAGAGCTTCAAGCATTGGCTGAGGTGCAGCAATGGGCTGGAACAGTGAAAAACAAGGAGGAGATAGCCCACAGGGATAGTCCTTTGCTCTAAATGCAAATCCTGCCTCTGTAGTCATGAGACTCTGAAAGGTCTCATGGATGAAGACCAGTCCAGAGAAAAGAAGGACAGCCAAAATCTTCTGGTAGAGGCTGCCAATTCCTTATTTTCTAGGATCCTATCCATTCTGTATTAGCCAGAAATATTAGCATGCATTCAGGGTGGCATTTGCTTTCTTCTGCTGCACTGATGCTGGCAGTGAGACAGGCTTCCCAAGCTGGTGTATATTTCAGGTATCAAGTGAATTCTGCCATCCTATTCAAAACAGTGTAAAATTCATTATCTCAGGTGTTCAAAGATCCTGCTGGGAAATGCAGGTAACGGGGTTATTAAAGACCACAGAGCAAAATATGCTCTGAGATGTGAGGGTTTACAGATCTTGTCATTTAAAATGAAATATCAGGAAGAGATGAGTTCGATGTTCAGTCTAGTGCCACCTTTTCTACTGATACACCATATCATATAGTTTCTACAACAGAAAATTTACAAGAGAGGGATTGTTAGGAGATACTTATGTTAGTAAAATGAAGGAATTTGGTAAAGGATTGTCAATAGCTTCCTTCTTCTGCTTTGAATTGCTTCTAGGCTTGATACATGCAGCTTTGTGTATGAGGAGTTGGAGCTCAGTCGTGTGAAAGAGAGGAAGGAGATAATTTGTGACCAAAGTTTGGAGCAGAGAAGGAGCTGCAGGAGAAACTGGGGGATATAAAGTGTCTGTTTTTCCAAGCTAGTGAAACGGGCCATGTTGTGGATCTCAGCTAACTGTTGAGCCACAGAAAAGAAGTAGGGATTTACAGCAGAGAAAATGTTGAGACCTGCCAGACTTCAGGCCACAAGTCTGACCACCCCCAGGCTGTTCAGATGCCTGCTGTGACAAGCTTCCCATGCTGCCAAAGGAATAAGCACACTCTCCAACAATCCAACTTCATTTCCTTCTGATATCCTCTCATATTTACACACCAACCTTGCCAAGCTTTGCTCAGCCCAAGCAATCCCTCAGAAAGAAAAGGAAAAACAAAGGAACTCTTACAGCCTGTAAAGCACCTTTCTGCCTGCCTGAAACAAACAAAAAAAAAGAAATGGTTTAGAGTACTCTTCTTTCTCTCTTGGTTGCCCACTGTTTCCCAAGCTAATGAAAACCAGAGGCTGTGGGACTGACGGGATTAACATCACTGAATTCTTCAGGTGTTTCTCTCTGGTTCGTGACACAGGGAAGAGAAGAAGGGCATGTACGTGGTTGAAGGGCTACAGAGGGTGACATGTTTCTTGATGCTTCTTTCTAAATGTGGCTCTGAGTCATGCAACAGAGTTGATTAGAAAAATTATCTTCCTGCAGTTGAAATAGAAAGGAAAAGGAATCTTGTTTGGTGTTTGCTTCCCCAGCCCTGATTCCAAGCCTGCCTGAGCCTGTGGCAGAAGGGGGCTGGTGAGCTGACTGGAAAATCACTTTTGCTTCTCTCAGTCATAGAAATTATGAAGAGGCTGTGAGAGCAGCCACAGGAACAGCTCAAAATGCACACCTAAGGGTACAAGCAGCTGTTGTCACAAGGAATAGCACACACAGCCTTGCATCAGCTCCTCTGGAACTCCACAAGTTCCTACATGTGCTGGGTCAAACAGGGCTAGCACAGTCCTTCCCACTCCATTGCCTCCCCTTGTGTCTTCAAACTACACCCCAAAACTTGCTCCTCTCATCCAGCCTCGTAGCATGCAGGACCACAAGGTGAAACAGGTCCAAAGGCAGGATGGCAGCAGCGGCATGACTGAAGGAAGGAAGCCCTGAAGGAGCTGTAAAACACAGCCAGCTGGTTTTAACAGACAGGAACAGTGTGAGCTGGACCACCGGGGTGCACTCAGCTGAGGAAAGTTATTAAAAGTGTATCTTGTCCCAAAGAAATCTGGTGGGGATCACCAGGGCTGTGCTGAAGAGGCAGCTGCAGCACGGTCATGGCTGCCATGACCCTGAGTGTCTTGTGGTCACCCTGTGTTCACCAGCACTAACCCTCACTCAGCTCCCTGGGTTTTTGCCCCCAAACCCCTGCAGAGCCTGCTGCCCTCGACCAGCAAACTCCCAGGACAGGACAGTGAGGAGAAGTGCAAGTGATCATGATTAACATGGTTTATTGGGCTGTGTAATGACATTTGTCAAGGTTTGGAAACACTGATAACACAATGCTTCACCCCTATGCCTAAAACCTGCTCCAGGTTGAGGTCCTATGTGATTTTACCTTGCCACAACAAGGGCCACCTTGCTGAAGAGGTACCCAGAAAAAGCATATTTAATTATGCGAGATACAGGTGCACACCAAGTGCCAGCACTAGTTTCCAAGCAAACACTGAACCTAGAGCAGTTAAAAATTCCGAATATTTTTTTTTTTACTATCAAAACAAAAGTGAACAAACAAACAACAAAATCAAACAAAAAAGGTAAGACACACACAGTTTTTTTTACTGTGTTAAA